>MU778863.1:0-16641 GCA_026770625.1 Nicotiana glauca
ATCACCTAACGAAGCTACTGCAACTCTCGGAATTCTATTTTGACTCCCGGATCAAAATATCACCTATCAACCGGATTTCGCCAAAATTCCAACTTCGCCAAAATAAGCTAATTCTTCACCGGACCTCCAAAATTACTTCCAATTGCGCTCCTAAGCCTTAAATCATCACCCGGAGCTAACTGAATCGTTGGAATTCGATTCCGAGCCCTCTAACCACATAGTCAACTTCGGGTTGACTTTTCTAATACAAGCTTCCTTCTAAGAGGCTATGCGCCTTATTTTCAACCAAAACCAATTCAATTACACCCGATCAACTCTAATATTGGTATTGAGACATGAAGCAACACAATATGGGAGAAACGGGGTGTTAACTCACATGACAACGGGTCGGGTCGTCACAGAAACTCAGGCTGAGTTTTAGACTATTTCACTGCTCCATTATATTGCTACTCACTTTTGCTATTGTTGTTGCTTCTCTATACTGCTGCTCTCTATGCACACCATCTAGCATACTATAACTTACCACTACCCTGCATTACTTTACCTTCAACTGGTATGTCTCCTATTTGATTTACAGCCCCAAAAGCAATATGTTTTCTATTTTGTGTTACACTTCNTTTGTTTCTTTCATGTTTCTCCTTATTCCCCCTCACCCCTGTACCCTATTAGCATGTATTCAGGACCCTTTTAGCTATTAAGTGACCCTGAACCTTTTCCTGATGTGTGAATCTGTCAATCTAATACTATTAAGACCCTTACCCTTTTGTTTGAAACATGCTTGATTATTCTGAAGTACTTCTCTTTGGTGTTCTGTGTTTATGTAACTGTGTTCTTGCTTGTGAGTTATTTGTTCCCTTTTCCCCTGCCCCTGTTGGTGTTTCCTGAGTACTGTGTGACTCTTTGCTTTCAAAACTGGTTTCATATTAACTGTTTTCAAAATCAATTGATTACTTTTCTATCATAAAATCTGTTTCATGAATCCTCTTTCAATTGTTTTTAACTCAACTTCTTCAAATCCTATAACAATCTCACTACTCCTAGAACTTAGGTTCTACCCCCTTAATATAAGCATTGCTTTGGGTACCTTGAGTACCCACTGAACTTTGATGCACAAGACTGGTAATTCCACACTTGCACTTGTCAATGATGATTTGTATTGGGTGCCTGGTATTGGCAAGGGTCCCAAGGGACCCATAGGGAGCTCTGCCACACCCAAACTTTGGTAAAAGCTGTGAAGCTCGAAAGAAGTGAGGTTGGAGATTTGGGCCTGGTTGAAGGCTCCCTATAGAATAACTTCTTATTCTTTTCATTAACTGTAATTTTGATTATCTTGGTCTGTAATAACTTGTAATGAACAATTGGGATTTATAGTGAAATTGGGAGGGTTATGCATGCTTAGTTTAAGGGTACGGGTAGAAAACATGCTTGTAGGGCTTTTCTTATTTGTGCAATAGATATCCTGTCTAGGACATGCATCTCATACGACTAGAAATCCTGTTTTAGGCTCTTTTACATTTCAGCTTGTTATTTTACTCATTTTTATAATCACAATCGGTTAATAACCAACAAGTTACTGTCATTGCTACTGCATTTAGAGACCATGTTCTTAGGAGCCTTGTGTGCATTAGGTATCATGTCAATTAGGATTTTCGTTTGAGTTGCAATTGTTTGAACGTCTCATTAGTTTCGTTTAGTAAAATAAGGCTGGTTAACAATTTCTTTTAAAAACTAGAAAACAAATATATATGTGCACTTCCTTTTATATAATCAGGCAATGTCTTTAACGCCTAGGCAAGCCTTAGGCCGGATAAAATCAATTGATCGTTTTAGTCATGTTTAAGCTATTTCCACCTCTTTTAACTGTCCGGACTTGTTTCTGCCTCTCTGAAGTCCGCTTGGTTTTCCTACTAAACTCCCGTCCTATTTTTAATCACATCTATATGTTTTTCTACTAAGTTACCTTTCCAGTCCAGAACTGGACTACTATTTTCTAAAACTTATCAGAATACTATGTCTTTAATATCTTCTGTAATTTTCAAAAGTATGTTTCCATACTGATATACTTACTGCTCTCTCTCTCTCTCTCTTTTACACTCCTGAAATCCTGAATGATTTTGCATCTGTTTCTTCCTCCTGTCCGAAACTGTGCTATTTCCTTTTATCAGAATACCACATCTTTGATATCTTTACTATATATTTTCCAAGTGTGTTTCAAAGTGTTTTCTTACTGATTCCTAAAACGTTATATATTTACTGCCATTTTCTCAAGTTCTAATAATTTTCGTCCAACTTTCTGAAATTCTGGTTAAATTTTTGGCTTATATTTAAACCTATTTTCGACACTCCAGCTTTTAAACTCCCATTTCTTTAGACCTTAAATGTGATTGAGACGTGCTAATTATGTGTCTATCTGTGGAGGGGTATTTGAGCCTTTTACATGCCTTTACGTGATCCCTTATATGAAGTCCTATTTGCTTTTGTATGTTGCTTAGTATTTTGACCTTTAAACCTAAGGGTTTAACCTAGTCCTCACGTCATAGGAATAGTGGTCCTAAAACACCCTCTAGGACTTATAGGACGGGACGGGTAATAGCACGCAATAAGCATTCGTGACCAATCCATACGTTTAAATACCTTAACGGGGTGGGAAGGGTAGAATATGGATATGATGACCGGTGCACTAATATCTCGTGCGACCCCTCTTTTGAGGAGTGATTGCTGGGTACTGCATTGATGTGATCCATATTGTATTAAACCTAGGACCCCTTTCCTTTTCTTTATTTGTGTATAATATTTTTTTCTTAAAATTATGTTTCCTTCCAATTAATCCTTCTTTTAATCATTTTATGTCTTTTCTTTCCTAAAACTTTCAAACTTATCTGTAATTGCTATGTGCAAACCTTACATGTTCCATTTCTTTTAAAATCACAATTAAAGCATGGCCGGGAACCACACTAGTGGATCTTGCGGGGTGCCTAACACTTTCCCCTCGAGATAATCTCAAGCCCTTACCCGAACTCTGGTTTTCTTTCAAAATCGCTTCTTCTCTTTAAAGTATCCTAATGCACTATAATCATTAGGTGGCGACTCTCCAAAATCCATAACCCGATTCCTCAAAGGGAATAAGAGTTATTTTTGTCCATAATGTCGTAAACCCGATTCCTTTTCTCTTTTTCTCTATTTTTTTAAAAGAAAGGGGGGAGGGGGAAAGGGGGGGCGTCGACAGTGTCGCAAACACAATGAATAAACTTGGCAGGACCCCAGGCCCCTTCTACGCAAACGCGTAGCCACCCTCATGAATGCGATGGCCTATAAAATATCCTTCCGCAAATGCCTACCAAAAATTGCGAACGCGAAGACCAATTTTGGTCTGCAGCACCTGTGCATTTTCTGCAGAAATTCTAAGTTCGAAACTTCCTGTTTAGCCATTCGAAATCACCCCGAGGCCCCCGGGACCTCAACCAAAAGCACCGCCATATCCCAAAACATTATACAAACTTGTTCCAATCATCAAAACAGATCAAACAATACTAAAATCATCAATTCACATCGGATTCAAGCCTAAGTTTCTTCAAAACTTTCGAAATACGCATTCGATAAAAAACCCAACCAAAACACCTCCAAATGAACTGAAATTTTACACACACATCCAAAATTACCTAACAAAGCTACTGCAACTATCGGAATTCTATTCCGACACTCGGATCAAAATCTCACCTATCAACCGGAATTCGCCAAAATACTAACTTCGCCAATTCAAGCCTAATTCTACATCGGACCTCTAAAATCAATTCCGATCTAACTCCTAAGTCACAAATCACTTCCCGAAGCTAACCAAATCACTGAAAATCCCATCCGAGCCCTCTATAAGTCAACATCCGGTTGACTTTTCCAATATAAGCTTTCCTTAAGGAGGCTAAATATCTCATTTCCTACCAAAACCAAACCAATTCGACTCTAACTCACCCAATGCCGATAATGAAACATGAAGAAGCAATAAACGGGGAAAACGGGGCAGTAACACATGAGACGACGGGTCGGGTCGTCACAAGCAGGTGCTTTCTTCTTCTTGAACTTGTTGGGCTTCACTTTAAGTCCTTTACCAACTCCTTGACCCATGAGGTTAATTAAATTACTCCCTTGTTTCTTAAGTCTTAACTCCTCCTGAGTAAGCATACTGGACAATTCACTAACATTCCATTTATCCTTAATAGTGTTATAGTTAATTTGAAAAGGTCTATACTCAGGAGGTAACGAGTTCAGAATAAACTGAACCAAGAAGGAATCATCCACTTTCATCCCAAAGGTCTGAAGTCTTGTTACAATGTTAGTCATCTCGATGATATGGTTTTGCATACTACGCTACCCATCAAACTTCATGGTCATTAGTTCAGCCATTAGTGTACCAACAACAGACTTATCTGCAAAACGAAAACGTTCTTCAACAAACTTCAGGTATTTCCTGGAACTTTCTGTTTGTGGAATAGTACTCTTAATGTTGTTGGTAATATTCATTCGCATAAACATAAGGCTTAGCATGTTTGAGCGTTCTCATGCTTTATGGAAAGACTTCTCTTCCGCACTGCTTGAATCAGTAATGGTAGTGGGCTTATTATTCAGCAGAGCCAAGTCAAGATCCATCACACCTTAGTAGAACTAGACTTGTTCACGCCATTCATTGAAGTTCAATCCATTGAACACAGTAACAGGCGAAGCATGCGAATGAAAAGGAATAGCTGTAAAATAGATAATACATGCTCACAAATCAATATGGATTCAACAAAAAAGTTAAAGCATATCGCAATTCTCCTTTGGGTAAATACTACGACATACTATCATAATTTAAATATCATTTAGTTTTTAATAGGAAATTAAATATTTTTAACCAAATATATATGCCATCTTTGGACAGACAATATATATTTGACTAAGAATATTAATTTACCTCATCATATTCACTATTCATAGAATAATTGATTCACCTTTGGGTAAATCCTTAAGTTTTAGCAATAGTGAAAATTAATTTATCTACTAATTTTTAATTATAGGCATTTTATTAATTTTATGGATAAAATATAATTTTATGTATGCATACTTTTGATAAACATACTAGTTTGGCCACTTTGGTGACTAACAAACTATATAAACACAAATGCGCACATAAAATAAATATTTCAAGATTTTATGCATGTGAATCTTAAAACAATTTAGTTTGATTACTTTGGCGACTAACAAACTATATAACTTTAAACACACACATAAATAATCAATGGCCCAAATATTAAAACAGTAGCCTAAAGAAACAAACATAATTCCATGACCATAATTATAAAACAGGGACATAGTGGGATAACTTAGTAACAACATCATTACCTAATATTTTAATCCCAGATGCAGCTGGGTTTATAAAACAGGAACACAAAGCGACGTATATTCAATGTATTCATTCTTTATTGATTGTTTATTTATTTAATTTATTAAATAAAGAATCATAAACAACCCTAACAGAATCAAGCTGCCGAGAACTTTCTGCTAGTACTATCTATTTGGGTTGATCAAAGTCATTAAACTGACCACATAGGTAGGGGTGGACATTCGGTCGGTTCGGTTCGGTTTGAAGAAATTCAGTTCGATTATTCAATTTTCGATTTTGTAAAAGTAGTAACCGAAATCGAATTGAAATAAGTTCGGTTCAGTTCGATTTTTCTAATTTCGGTTCGATTTTCGGTTTGAACATTATCATATTGGACTCCTTCTATTTAATAATATGACCGGCGAATTTGTTAATTTTTTCCAAAACTTCAAAATTATTGGAAATATTGTGTTTATAGAAAAAAAAATAGACTAAACTTTGCACACTATTATGGATCATAAAATTCAAACATAGTGTAAATTATAACTTTGTGTGAAATTCTCCCGGTATCTATCACATATGCTATGGAAGTTTTAATAGACTGAAAGTCTTTAAGATTGAAAAGTTGATGGACTTACTTAATTGAGTTGAGTCTTTGATAGATTGGACCTAATAATATTAATTTATTACCTATGGGTTTAGCCTATATATAACTTAAAGAACATATATGCTAATAATTCGATTTTTCGGTTAACCCAACTAAAAAACTTAATAACCGAAAAACCAAAATTTTAAAATTTTAAACCGAAACCGACCGAAATAAAAAAAATTCGGTTGGATCGATTTATTCGGTTCCGTCCGAAATATGCCCACCCCTACACATAGGCACAAGTGTCCCTATTGTCACTTGCTCTGTTAAGAGCAATCTCAAAGCCGCAACGATACTAAAATTAGATAGAAGAGATTGATACCAAAATTAAAGTACTGAGAAAAATCCATTTACTTATTATAGAATTTAAATATATATTGTAAGCATAAAACTTTATCCAGTTTGATGGTGTATCACATACGTCATAAATTAATATCTTTATAATCTAAGATTATCAATTCAAACAATCCAGGCTCGTGATACCACATGTAAGCATAAACTTAATTTACACCAGGATCTTGAACATGATAATCTTATACAAAAATCGTTACAAAAAAACATACCTGAATCGTACTCCATCATCATGAATCGGAAGCGTTAGTTGGAATTGGTTTTTCGCCACTTGCCCTAGCTTTTGTTACCGCCGACTTTGGTGATGGAAGAGAGGAAAAAAATATAGCAACCTAATGGGTAGGGAGATAACCAATTTATAGAGGTTCTCACTTAATCTGGTACGTCCATCAAGTAACCAATCGAACGGATGAGATTTGCTCATTAATTAAATATTAATTATGGGCCTTAAACTTATTGGACCACATATATACGTAGGAAATAACTTACATAAAGTTATTTTTATGTGACATATAGGTCATATATTTGAATCGTAAAAGCAGTCATTAATGCTTGCATTAAGATAGACGGTCAACATCACATTTTTTAAAATTCGGCCCTTCTTCAAATTCCGTGCGAACGCGAGATGCCTTGTGTACTGAGCTATCATTTTTTTATCATCTTAATATTTTAGAAAATAATTGTAGTATGACCTATGAAGATCCTCTGGCTTTAGTTTTGAGTCACAATATATCTTTGGCAAAAGAAGGAAAAAGACAGTTACTCTGGTGCATCATCAAGCAAAAAGAGAAAAGTAGGAATAAAAGACAATGTTAATTAACAGTAATTATCACAAGCAAGATAGGTATAAACACCATCCTAAAAATGATATGAAAATTATCAGAGCAATAGGGAAGTATATCGTTTACTTTCCACAGTCAAACCTATTGTTAATGTTTGTTTTTGGGTCAACAAATTTTAGGGATTTGTTTCTTGGCCTATGTCACTGCCAGTGTTTATAAGAGCGAGAAGCGCAAAAAAGCGACAGGGGCTCGCCTCGCTTCAAAAGCAAAGCGCAAAGCGAAGCGCACGCTTTATTAAAGTGAAGCGCAATTCTTAAAAAATATATAGTAAACCTTGCAAAGACCCAATATAAATAAACAAATAACATATATATAATAGTTAATTTTATAAACTGAAAATAGATATAAAATTAATCAAATAAACTGAAAATATAACAAATATATAAACAAATCAAATAAACTGAAAATATAACAAGTATATAATAATTAATTTTTTTTGGTCAAACATATAGTAATAATTAATTTAATAAACTGAAATACACATTAAACAAATCAAATAAATAGAAAAAATAATATATATATATATATATATATATATATATATATATATATGTGTGTGTGTGTGTGTGTGTGTTGTGTGTGTGTTAACTTTCTTCCAAATACTCAAATACAACTCTCAATTTATAATAGTTTAAATTTTCCTATGTAGTCCTGTATAGTCCCAAGAGAATATTATATTTTTATATTTATAAATAATTTATATATTATATTTTTATATTTCCTGTTTTGTTATTAATGAGATGGTTTCTTGTCCTTTGTGTTAAAAGCTGGGGCAGACACTTGGAAATTTGTGAAAGCACGTGTCACTTTCATGTGACACCAACTGCTAAGATGTCCTTTGGCCATAGAAAGAAGGCCCATCTATTCTTTAAATTTACGAAAGTATACAAGGACATTTACTGTTAAAAAGTGCAAAAGCAGGGCAAAATGAGACATGCAAAAAATATGCAAGTCTTTCCAATTACCAGTACAATTATGCGATGGAAATAAAGGAAATAGTCCATATTAAATTAATAAATAAGAAAAATAAGAGGGGGGAACCAGCGTTGTGTTGGACGACAAAAACTAAAAAAGAAGAAGAAGAAGAAGTAGACCTCCTGGAGGATGGAACCATAGAAGAAGAAGAAGAAGTAGTAGACCTCCTGGACGATGGAACCCTAGAAGAAGAAGAAGAAGTACCTGGAATCCTGCAAGCTGGAACCCTAGATGGCTGTTGCTTCTAACATATAGTTTTTGGAAACAAGACAGAATATTTTTTCACTGTGGGGCTTTGTTTCATTGGGTCTGTTTTTTATAATAAAAACAAAGACCCAAATTTATTTTTTAAAAAATGACCCTCCGAGCAGAAGCGAGTGCTTTCGCGCTTCTCTTTTCTGGGTCACTTCTCGCTTTCTTGGCTGAAGCGATAGCTTCAGCTGGTCGTTTCGCTTCAGTAAGGAAAAAGCGATGGCTTCTCGCTTCGCCTCGCTTCTCGCTTAAAGCGACGAAGCGCTCGCTTTTCAAAACACTGGTCACTGCAACTTCAAACAAATCTAGTACTTTTTGCTTAAATATTATATTTGTATTAAAAACTTAATTAAATATAAGATCATATTTAATTGCGAGCTTAATAACTAAAATGAGCTACAAGTTTGATGTCACGACCCAAAATTCACTAAGGGTCGTGGTGGCGCCAGACACCGCTATCAGGCAAGCCAACTTAATTAATCAATTAAACTCTCCCTTTTAACACCTTTGAAATCTAGGATTTTCCTTTCATTTTTCATAAATAAAAAGATCGCTTACTTCAATTGAAATTAAACAATAACTATTAGTACACATCGTTCGAAAAGCATCCCAGAAACCGGTATCACAAGTGCATGAGCAACTACTGATAAGGGAAATAAAATGCAACATCTGTCCGAAATACAGTGGACAGGGACTAAATACAAAATGCTGAAAGGAACTACACTAGCTACGGGTCGCCTCGAATAATGCAGCTCATCTAGTCCAGAATCTTCCACGCTGCTATGCCCAGTAGGCTGCTAGAGATTCATATTCCTGTGCAACAAAAATGCACAGAAGTGTAGTATGAGTACGTAATAAACGTGTACTCAATGAGTATCCCGCCTAATCTTGACGAAGTAGACACGAGATGGCCAACTTCGACACTTACTAGAGGTCCAATAATAACATAATGAAGATGTGAGGATAACATGGATTTATCTAGCCTTTATATCTCATAAAGCAAGGAAACAGTTAACACCTTCTCAACTAATCAAGGATTTTCAAGGATTACTTTTAATCATCTTATCAATTTATATCCAGCCATGAAAAGCAATATCAACATTTAAAAGTCTCAGGCAACAAACAATATATATATCATTGAGCAGTCATGCCGAGGTGACGGTCCGATCCAATAGAAATAAACTGTGCACTTGCCGAGGGTCGACAGCGCGCCTATAGATACATCTATTTGATCTACTGAGGCATTCGGCCCGTTCTAAAATAAACATATGAGACATTCAGTCAAGAAGCCAACATGGGGCAATTATTCAAGGAAGAACAAATTCTGTTTTAACTAATTAAGAAAGTGAGGTTTATCTCTTGTTGGAAATTCATTTACTATTTTGATGTGGTTTAAGCGATTCAATTGTCCATAAGATTACAAATATTCCAAGTATAGCATGCTTTTGGGTCATATACTACCCAGGCAATAGCATAATAGTAGCTACGCACGGACTCTCATCACCTCGTGCATACGTAGCCCCCACAAATAGGAGCACATAACCAATTAACTCACTTATGGGATAAATTCCCCCTTACAAGATTAGAAAGGAGACTCACCTAGCTCTGAAGACTCATAACCGGCATTCTACATTACTTCGAAGACTTGTACCGACGCACAATACTCCAAAACTAGCCAATGATTATACGAATCCATTAATATATGCTCAATCAAACTTTACAACCCAATCCACAATGATTCCTAACCCCGAACGAAAAGTTGACAAAAATGCCCTTGGGCCCACGTGCCCGAATTCTGAATTTTTTTGAAGATATACACTACTCGTAGCTTCACTAGCTCAAATATATAATTTATTCCTAATTCCATGCTCAAATTCGTGGAAAAATCCAATTTATCAAAATTCTAGGTTTTCTACAAAAACCTCAATTTTTATATTAATTTTCATGCCCAAATCCATACATAATTGATGTATTCAACTCAAAATAGGTGGGGATAACTTACCTTATCATTGATGATGAAAATACCCTCTTGAAGCTCCCCCAAAAATCGCCCAAGCCATGAAAAATGAGAAATAAACTCAAATCACGATTTTTAAACATCCATTCTGCCCCAGCTGTTTCCGCACATGCGGTTCTTTGACTACTTCTGCTGTTCCGCAGGTGTAGTTAAAATGCCGCATCTGCGGTTTTCCCTAAAACAACCCTTTCTCGCTTCAGCAACACATCACCCGCAGATGCGGTCCCGCTTCTGCGGAACTATGACCACATCTGTGGTCCTCTCCAAAATACTCCAATCCGCTTCTGCGACCATTTCCCCGCAGATGCGGTCCCGCTTCTGTGGAACCTTGACCGCATCTACGGTCTCAAGCCTTAGACAAAAAATCGCTTCTGCGGCTCCTCTTCCGCTTTTGCGGTGCCGCTTCTGCGGTCAACCCACTACAAAAGCGAAAATACCAGCAACCAGATTCCTTCAGGTGTCCAAAAATCCCATTTTCAATCCGTTAACCACTCAGAATCCACCCGAGGCCCCCAGAACCTCAATCAAACCTACCAACCAATCCTAAAACACTTTATAGACTTTCCCGATGCCTCAAATCATATCAAACAATGCTAAAACCATGAATTACACCCCGATTCAAGCTTTATGAACTTAGAAATTTCAAAATTCTATTTCCGATGTTTAAACTTATCAAATCACATCCGATTGACCTCAAATTTTGCACACAAGTCATATTTGACACTATGGACCTACTCTAACTTCCGGAATCATATTCCGATCCTGATATCAAAAGGTCCACTTCCGGTTAAACTTCTCAAAAACCTCCAAATTTTTATCTTTAGCCAAATGGCTTCAAAATGACCTACGGACCTCTGAATTCACTTCCGATCGTGCTCCCAACTCCAGAATCACCATACGGAGCTACTCCCAGTATCGGAATCCCAAATGGACATCGATAATACTGAAATTCACTTCAAGCCAAACTTATAAAATTTCTTCTAAAATGCTAACTTCCACAATAGGCACCAAAACGCTCCCGAGTCATCCAAAACCCGATCCGGGCATACACCCAAGTCCGAAATCATCATACAAACCTGCTGGAAACTTCAGATCTTGATTTCAAGGTCGTTTACTCAAAATTCCAATCTTAACCATTTTCTCCAACTTAAGGCTTCTTAAATGAGAATTTTCATACAAATTCAGCTCTGATCTTCCTGAATTTCAATTCCGACCATACGCTCAAGTCAATATACCTGAAATGAAGCTGCTCATGGCCTCAGACTGCTGAATGATGTGCTAGTGCCCAAAACGACCGGTCGGGTCGTTACATTCTCTCCCACTTAAACATACGTTCGTCCAAGAACATGCTGAGAACTATACTGGAGTGGTCTGAAATTGTTGTTTAACTTCTCATTCACCTCCCCGTGCTATCATAACTCAGTTGAGCATATTAGCTCGATCAATTTCGAAAATGTTTTCTATAACTCAAGTGGATATGCCTTAAGGACCAATTCCAACATCCGTAACTCAATGCTAGGCCTATTTCTAACTTGCACTCATCATATCAATAACTACACGCTGCACCCAGACGTGACTGCATAACTTTGCTGAATTCACAACTTGCACCACTTTACTCTAGGATCACCATAACTTTATCTGATCAATAAATCGAAATTCCATGAATCTGAGGCTCCCATTGCACCTCATGACCTACATAGCTTTTGCTCTAATTCTTACAATAACACCACGACGAAAGAGATGTGCCAAAATTTATAACCAACTGCCGAGTCAACAAATCGTTAGGTCTATACTCCTAACAAAACCATCACCTCATACAGGACCAAATAATGGCCTTATCTCTATAATATACTTCATATACTCAGATTGCACTGATCCTAAATCTAAAAATCTCGTCTCACCCAGTACGAACTGCTTAGGCAATAAGCCACCCCAGACATAATCAAAAGTCTCATATGATGCCATAATGTGCTAATAAGCCACTAATTAGAATGTGATACATGTCGACGCCCCCCTTCCCCCCTTTCTTTTTAAAGAAAAAGAGAGAAAGGAATCGGGTTTATGATATTATGGACAAAACAACTCTTATTCCCTTTTGAGGAATCGGGTTATGGATTTTGGAGAGTCGCCACCTAATGATTATAGTGCATTAGGACACTTTAAAGAGAAGAAGTGATTTTGAAAGAAAACCAGAGTTCGGGTAAGGGCTTGAGAATATCTCGAGGGGAAGGTGTTAGGCACCCCTCAAGATCCACTAGTATGGTTCCCGGCCATGCTTTAATTGTGACTTTAAAAGAAAGGGAACACGTAAGGTTTGCACATAGCAATTACAGATAAGTTTGAAAGTTTTAGGAAAGAAAAGACATAAAATGATTAAAATAAGGATTAATTGGAAGGAAACATAATTTTAAGAAAAAAATATTATACACAAATAAAGAAAAGGAAAGGGTTCCGAGATTTAATATAATATGGATCACATCAATGCAATACCCAACAATCACTCCTCAAAAGAGGGGTCGCATGAGATATTAGCGCACCTGTCATCATATCCATATTCTACCCTTCCCACCCCGTTAAGGTATTTAAACGTATGGATTGGTCACGAATGCTTATTGCGTGCTATTACCCATCCCGTCCTATAAGTCCTAGAGGGTGTTTTAGGACCACTATTCCTATGAGGTGAGGACTAGGTTGAACCCTTAGGTTTAAAGGTCAAAATACTAAGCGACATACAAAAGCAAATAGGACTTCATATAAGGGATCACGTAAAGGCATGTAAAAGGCTCAAATATCCCTCCACAGATAGACACATAATTAGCACGTCTCAATCACATTTAAGGTCTAAAGAAATGGGAGTTTAAAAGCTAGAGTGTCGAAAATAGGTTTAAATAGAAGCCAAAAATGTAACCAGAATTTAAGAAAGTTGGACGAAAATTATTAGAACTTGAGAAAATAGCAGTAAATATATAACGTTTTAGGAATCAGTAAGAAAACACTTTGAAACACACTTGGAAAATATATACTAAAGATATCAAAGATGTGGTATTCTGATAAAAGGAAATAGCACAGTTTCGGACAGGAGGAAGAAACAGATGCAAAATCATTCAGGATTTCAGGAGTGTAAAAGAGAGAGAGAGAGAGCAGTAAGTATATCAGTATGGAAACATACTTTTCAAAATTACAGAAGATATTAAGACATAGTATTCTGATAAGTTTTAGAAAATAGTAGTCCAGTTCTGGAAAGGTAACTTAGTAGAAAAACATATACATGTGATTAAAAATAGGACATGAGTTTAGTAGGAAAACCAAGAGGACTTCAGAGAGACAGAAACAAGTCCGGACAGTTAAAAAAAGGTGGAAATAGCTTAAACATGACTAAAACGATCAATTGATTTTATCCGGCCTAAGGCTTGCCTAGGCGTTAAAGACATTGCCTGATTATATAAAAGGAAGTGCACATATATATTTGTTTTTCCAGTTTTTAAAAGAAATTGTTAACCAGCCATATGTTACTAAACGAAACTAATGAGACGTTCAAACAATTGCAACTCAAACGAAAATCCTAATTGACATGATACCTAATGCTCACAAGGCTCCTAAGAGCATGGTCTCTAAATGCAGTAGCAATGACAGTAACTTGTTGGTTATTAACCGATTATGATTATAAAAAATGAGTAAAATAACAAGATGAAATGTAAAAGAGCCTAAAACAGGGTTTCTAGTTGAATGAGATGCATGTCCTAGACAGGATATCTATTGCACAAATAAGAAAAAGCCCTACAAGCATGTTTTCTACCCGTACCCTAAAACTAAGCATGCATAACCCTCCCAATTTTACTATAAATCCCAATTGTTCATTACAAGTTATTACAGACCAAGATAATTAAAATTACAGTTAATGAAAAGAATAAGAAGTTATTCTATAGGGAGCCTTCAACCAGGCCCAAATCTCCAACCGCACTTCTTTCGAGTTTCACAACCTTTACAAGGGGTTTGGGTGCGGTAAAGTTCCCTAGGGGTCCTTTGGGCCCTGGCCAATACCAGGCACCCAAGACAAATCATCATTGACAAGTGCAAGTGTGGAATTACCAGCCTTGTGCATCAAAGTTCAGTGGGTACTCAAGGTACCCAAAGCAATGCTTACACTAAGGGGGTAGAACCTAAGTTCTAGGAGTTGTGACGTTGTGATAGGACTTGAAGAAGTTGAGTTGAAAACAATTGAAAGAGGATTCACATGAAAAATAGTTTATGAGAAAAAAGTAATCAATTTATTTTGAAAACAGTTAATATGAAACCAGTTTTGAAAGCAAAGAGTCACACAGTACTCAGGAAACACCAACAGGGGTAGGGGAAAAGGGAACAAATAACTCACAAGCAAGAACACAGTTACATATACACAGAACACCAAAGAGAAGTACTTCAGAATAATCAAGCATGTTTCAAACAAAGGGGTAAGGATCTTAATAGTATTATATTGAAAGATTCACACATCAGGAAAAGGTTCAGGGTTACTTAATAGCTAAAAGGGTCCTGAATACATGCTAATAGGGTACAGGGGTGAGGGGAATAAGGAGAAACATGCAGGAAACAAGCACAGGCATGCCAGACTATATTAATCAACACAAAGGCATGCTAATTGCAGTAAGAGCAACAAAACCATAAGTAGAAGCATGCAAGAGACAAAAGGAAGTGTAACACAAAAATAGAAAACATATTGCTTTTGGGGCTGTAAATAAAATAGGAGACATACCAGTTGAAGGTAAAGCAATGCAGGGTAGTGGTGAGATATAGTATGCAAGATGGTGTGCAGAGAGAGAAGCAGTATAGAGAAGCAGCAACAATAGCAAGAGTGAGCAGCAATATAATGGAGCAGTGAAATAGTCTAAAACTCAGCCTGCGTTTCAAACTAGTGGAGCAACTAGTAGTCACAAGAGAAGTGAGAGAGATTATGTGAAACAAAGAGAGCACCAAATATGTATGTGTGAAAGAGAGAGAGAATTCAGAGTAATGAGTTATATTCGTGTCTCTGTGTGCGTGTGTTAAGTGAGGAAAGAAGAGTAATACTTATAGTTTTTTGAAAATAATAGAGAATAGAGTATAATTATAGAAGAAACACCGAATTGAATCAATCACAGGTCCTAATTTCCTCAAATCAGGGACTCATGATTCAAATAAGAGTACAGATTATCAGGAAAGAATCAATAAGTCGATTAATGAGCATGCAACATGTAATAAAGGCCAATTACATAATGCTCCAAATAAGGAAAATATATGCTGAGCATTCGAATAACATGTTTAAGTACACAAATATGGTAAGCATGTAAATCTACTCTGAAATTAGTCAAAGAATCATGGACAAGACCAAAATCTGAGGGAATCAACACCAAGTATAGAAAGCAACTCACAAGTAAGGAAACAATTTGAAAAATCAATGTAAGAACCCTTAAGGAAAACACATACAAATAAGGGATTCAAAGAGATGCTCAGAATTAACAGAATATTCAGTAAAGAGAAGCATTTAAAATTATTTAAACACAATAGTCACAAAGCTAAGAACCCTAAGTAAGGAATCATATAAACAGTGGAGAGTCGGAACCCTAGCAAAGGTCATGGAACTCAGAAACAAACAGGTTTACAATATAATCAAACACATAACCATAGGAATAATCGCATAACACTCAAAGAAACAGTAAGCATGGTGATTTTAAAAGGGGGTCGGAAACCCTAGTTTTGAAAAAAGGAAAAAGAATGTTTAAAAACTTGAACTAATCGAAGTTATCGAGTAATAAGTAGTGTAGAACACAAAGATTAAACCACAAATCATTTAAAAAGACATAGATTAAAAGATTCAGGCAAAATTAGGGTTTGCAATAAAATCAGTGAGATGAGAAACCTGGCCGTGAAACTTGCTAATAACGACATTTAAAGCATCATCGGACCAAAATCCATCGGAGAAAGGCCGGAGATAAGCCAAGCAAGGCTTCCAGGGACCGTCGTTCATTGTGGAAGCTCAGGGGCTTCAAATCTCAGAGAGAAACAACGAGACAAGGTTCCCTGACGACTGGAGGCCGAGAGGAGTGAGGATGGAGTTGACCGGAGAGGTGATGAGACCCATCAGAGAAGAACCAGAAGGTTCTAGAGAGAAGGAGGAGATGAAGAGTCTAAGAGAGAGACCGGTCTCTATGCAAATGAGGGGTCGGGG
>MU778865.1:11457-44380 GCA_026770625.1 Nicotiana glauca
TCGTGATGGCGCCCAACACATTGCTAGGCAAGCCCGACCTTTTGTTCCCATTTACCATTCCAATTATTATCTCAAATATTCCAAATTTAGTAAAATCTCCTGGTTCCATAATGACAAGATGAGAGCAGAAAACAAAATTTACTGAAATAACAGCCCATCAGGATCTGGTGTCACGAGTCTGAGCCTCTAAACATCTGAATAATATCCTTTACAACCAAGTCTAAAGCAGAACTACAAGAGATAACGAGAAGGAGAGATCGGGTCCTGCGGACGCCGGCAGCTACCTCGATAACTCCGTAGTAAGCTGAAACAGCAGNTTGCGGCGTGCAGCCCGATCTAATATAGTATATACAGTGTTGCGGCGTGCAGCCCGATCCAATATACTAGATATAATGCTGCGGCGTGCAGCCCGGTCCAATATAATAGTAACTGCGCTCACTGGGGGTGTGTGCAGACTCCAGAGGGGCTCCTTCAGCCCAAGCGCTATGATACTGCGGCGTGCAGTCCGATCCATATATAATATACTACTGCGGCGTGCAGTCCGATCCATATATAATATACTACTGCGGCGTGCAGTCCGATCCATATATATTATACTACTGCAGCGTGTAGTCCGATCCATATATATTATACTACTGCGGCGTGCAGTCCGATCCGATACATGTATGTGTATATACTGCTGCGCGTGCAGCCCAATCTGGTATATGTCAAATACCTCACTATGGGTCCTCGACCCCTCTCAGTCCATATAGACTTGGCCTCACGGGCCCACTCAGCTAGAACAGGGTATTTATCATTTAGAGTGCAATTACTAATACCGATTCATATTATGTCTTATAGTTAAGAATACGACTGAGAGTATGTGTTCAATAGTTATAGGGGTCATTTAGCTCCACAGGCTTCCCTAAGGTTCTACAGATCGGCACAAGGCCCCAAACATGGCAAATAGCCCAAATATTCGGATATAAGCTCAGTCTTAGTCAATAAGTACAGTAAACCATCAATCGAGATGGACTAAGTCCGAATCCCCAGTCACAATATCACTGCGCTCATCGCATGACGCGTGTTTCATCTCAACATAGCACCGTATAGTGCAAATACGGGGTTTCAAACCCTCAGTATATCATTCATGACTACCACTCACCTCGAACCGGCCAAAATCCTAGCTCGCCTTGCGCTTCCCTCGCAAATCGACCTCCTCGAGTGCCAAATCTGATCAAAACCAATAAGAATACATCAAAATAGGCTAATGGAACATAACCCAATCGAAATGACTCGAAAAAAAACACCCAAAAATACGAAGTTGCCAAAACCCGAGCCCCGGGCCCGCTTCTCGAAAAATTACAAAACTTACATCCTCGGATTCCTTATCTCACCACGAGTCCGTACATACCAAGAACACCCAAATCGGACCACAATTGGCCCTTCAACTCCCAAATTTAGAATCTTTGCTTCAAGCCCTAATTTCTTACAATTTAGCTATAAATTCAGTGATTAATTCATGTTTTCACACTATAATAACATAAACCAAGTCCAAATATACATACCTGATGATTCCCCTTCGAAGCCTCTTCAAAATCGCCCAAAAATCGCTTCTCCCCGAAGTTAAAAATGTTTCCTCCCCTTCCAATTCATGAACACTGACTCATTAAATCCCTCCAGCAATTTTTGCTTCTGTGGTCCCGCTACCGCTTATGCGGGACCGCTTCTTCGGCCATTTGACCGCTTATGCAGTTTTCATTAAATCCTAGGCCTTCCGTTTTTGTGCCCAGATATCCGCTTCTACGGACCTCACCATTCCGCTTCTGCGGTTCTATTTCTGCTCCTGCGGAACCGCTAATGCGGACCAAGTTCCACTTCTGTGAAGTCGCTTACTCGTCCAAACTTCCGCTTTTGCAGAATTGACCAGGTCCATCGAGGACCGCTTCTACGACACCACAGCCGCATCTGCAAAACCGCTTATGCGGTCCCTTTTTCCGCAGATGCGGAAACAACAGAACCAGCAAATCCAAACTGAAGCCAAACTCAAAATCCTCCGTTAGCCATCCGAAATCACCCCGAGGCCCTCGGGACCTCAACCAAAAGCACATATATGATCTATTACTTCATTCAAACTTGCTCGAACCATAAAACCACTATCGTTAACATCGAAATCGTCCATTTTCATCAAATCAAAGCTTAAGTTCATCCAAACCTTCTGAATTACGCTTTCGATCAAAAACCCGACCAAACGATGTCCGAATGACCTGAAAATTTGTAGACATATACAAAATCACCTAACAAAGCTACTGCAACTCTTGGAATTCCATTCCGACTCCCGGATCAAAATATCACCTATAAACTGGAATCCGCCAAAATACTAGCTTCGCCAATATAGGCTAACTTCTTCACCGGACCTCCAAAATTACTTCCGATTGTGCTCCTAAGCCTTAAATCATCACCCGGAGCTAATCGAATCATCGGAATTCAATTCCGAGCCCTCTAACTCATAAGTCAACATCCGATTGACTTTTCCAACTTATGTCTTCTTAAAAGAGACTAAGTGTCTCATTTCCTACCAAACTCTATCCGAATTATTTCAAATTCACCAAACACATGTAATGAAATATATAGAAGCATAAGACAGGGAAAACGGGGCAAAAATACCTGAGACGATGGGTCGGGTCGTTACAACAAGTCATAATACCTGAAATGAAGCTGTTCATGTCCTCCGACCGCTGAACGGAGTGCTAGTACTCAAAACGACCGGTCGGATCGTTACAAAATACCACAAGGTAGACAAATTCTTTGTAACTAGGATAGTTATAGAGTGGCTTGTGATGAGAGCATCATAAGTTAGTTGAAGTCTTTATAATAGAGTTATTGTAAAGTGGATTGTAATAGGGAGCTTGCTAGTTAGTGAAGTTTAAAACCTACAGGTGTAGGTCGTGGTTTTTTTATCCCCTTGTGTGGGATTTTCCACGTAAAAATCCACGGCCTTATTTACATTCGGCGTTACTAGCATTCACAATAGAACTAGATAAAGGACCAGGTTATATATATAGTCTAGTGGACGCACAGTCTCTAACAAGTGGTATCAGATTAGGTTCTTCCTATCAGGGTAAAAGCTGGGAAGGATCCTCATGGATGCTCCACCAACTCTTGAAACGAGAAAACCAATGAAGGAAAGGTACGGGTACTTAAAGCTGCTAATAATGATTCAAGTGATGAAGACACTTACATGGATTACTTAAGCAAAAGGTTTCAGAAGATGGTCAGAAGAAATGGAGAAGTGCTAGAAAGGGACAGCACTAACAGATCAAAGAACAATGATCTTTGGTACAAGTGCGGAAAGGCTGGACACTTCATGAAAAATTGTCCTCTCTTAAAGCAAGAATTCTCCAAGAACTCCTAGAGAAAAAGATCAATTGAATATGACTCAACCTTTGTGTTAATGTCACAACCATATGATGAAGAAGACGATGACAACAAAGAGGTAAATTTCAAGGATGTTCAGAGAAATCTGAAATCCTATTCTCCAAAAAAACTCATGTCTTTAGCTAATGTATTAATCAATGCTTTTCATAGTTTTGTGGAGGATAGGGATTCTTTGACCTTAGAGTTAGCAGAATCTGAACAAACTACAGTTGACTTAGTGGCTGTAGTTACTGACAATAAGAGAACCATTGAAATTTTCAGAAAAGAAAACAATGATCTTTAGGAAAAAATTACAGACCTAAGGGAAACAATAGTGAAACCTTGGACTAAGTTAAAACCTGAAAAATTTGGAAAAGGAAAGAAGATAGCCAGTGAGGAACACATTAGGCTTGAAAATGAGTTGAAAGCTGCTAGAACAAGGATATGTGGTGAACTCGAGAAAAATAAGCAGCTTCAAGCTAAATTGAAGATAATAAAAAGTGACCTTGAGAAATCTCTTTAGTGAACCTGGTCCTCAGATGATGTCACTATGATGTACTTCAAAAATAGTGGTAACAGGAAGGGAATCGGGTTCCAAAAGGGGAAAACTCCTTACAACCCTCAGAGCAAGTACGTCACAATTCCTGATAACTGGCTGTGTACCCACTGTGGGAACAATGGGCACTTCAAAGAAAATTATCAGGCCAGGGCTTAATCTGTTTAGAAAAACAAAGTGCTTACGGACAAAGTGACTACTAATAGGGGGCCAAGTACCACTCGCAAGAAACTAATGTTGCCTGCACAGAGTAAAAAAGCCCTTATCCACCCCTTCAATCATCACAAGGGACCCAAACTAGTTTCGGTTCCTAAATCTAACCCATAATTTAGATGTGCAGGGAAAAGTAGGAGGAAACGAATTGCAATTGATCATGGACAGTAGATGCTCAAAGCACATGACTGGAAATTCCATGGATTTTCTCTCACTGAAAGCCCTGCAAAGAAGGGATGTACTCTTTGGAAAATGGAAAGAAGGGGTGTATTCTAAGTATGGGGAAGAAAAACAAGGTAGAAATTTGTGTCTAAGTTGGACATATGAGCTGCTTGAATGCAGTTCATAATGATTCGAAGACTTGGCATAAAGGGTTGGGGGGTACAAGTTTTCCCACTTCTGGAGATATTGATGAAGGACCTGGTCCATGGTCTATCAAATTCAAAGTTCAAAGAACAAGGAGCATGCTATTCCTATGAGAATACTGAGCATGAGTGAAAAGAGGCGCATGATCAGACCTATCCTGAACAAAACCCCCATGAGTTGGTGACTGGAAGGAAACCCAAGCTGACTCACCTAAGAATATTTGGGTACAAATGCTATGTTCTCTATAATGGAAAGGATCAACATAGCAAATTTGATGCCAAGAGTGATGAAGGAATCTTTCTTGGATATTTCTCTTAAAACAAAGCCTACAAGGCTGCAACAAAAGAACAAATATGTGAAATAAAGTGGAATTCTTGTCCAAGATATGCACAGTGACAAATCTTGTGACTAGTGAGGTGGTGCTTGTGGCCAAAAAGATACAAGAATATCTACACTACTGATTTTAAGTCTCGGCATGGTTGTGATCTAACATTCCTATGTGTCATTAAGGACTAATGATGCTTAATTATGGTGAAGATGACTGGGCATGTGAGTTTCTACTTATTGAACAAGTTGGTTATGGAGGACCTGGTTCATAGGGTGAAGTAGTCAACACTGCTTGCTACTTGATTAACAAATGCATGATCAGGTCCATCCTCAAGAAGTCTCTCTATGAACTGCTCAATGGGAGAAAAGCCAAGTTGACCTAACCGAGAGCCTTTGGATGCAAATATTTTGTTTTCAACAATGATAGAAAAAGGGTCACAAAATCAAGCAGGTGAAGATGGAGAATTCGCAGATGCTCCTGGTAAAGCTATAGATATTGCCAATGGAAAGACTAATTTGATAAGTCAAGTCAAGCAGAAGGATGAAGGAGAAGCATTAGAATCTCCAAAATGGCACAAAGGAACTGTCGCGCCCCCTTTTTCTCATGAAATCAGGTTTATGACATTTGGAAGAACAACTCGTCCCCTCTAGGGAATTGGGTTAAAGAGAATTGAAGAGTCTCCACCTAATGATTTAAGTGCATTAGGACACTAAGAAGGGTTTTTGTTTGGATAACCAGAGATAGGGTAAGGGCTTGAAATTATCCTGATGGGAAGGTGTTAGGCACCCCTCAAAATCCATTAGTGTTGTTCCCGGCCAAGCTATGGTTGTGAATTTAAGTACAACTAACATGTAAGCAAGTAAGACTTTCAAATAAGAGGAGATTTCACATAATGGTTGCAAATTGATGAAGTTAAAAGAAACGTAGGAGAAGCTGAATTTTGAGAAAAAAACAGTTTAAAATTTGAAAGTAAACAATGAAATAAACAAGTAAATGGGGGAGGGGGGTCTTAGGTTTATAAATAATATGGATCACCCAACACAACACCCAGTAATCACTTATACATGTGGTGTTATCGCGTGGTCATCATATCCATATCTACCCTTTCCCATACTGTTAAGGTATTAAATGTGGAATGGCTCGTTTTACTTATTGCATGCTATTACCCACCCCAATCCTATCAGCCCCAAAGGCATTTGGGACCACTAATCCTAAAAGGGAAGGGGTATGAGGTTTTATAGTTTTAAAAGGATAAAATTCTAAGGCGGCAATCAAAATACATATGTAGCAAGTTTGGGAAAAATGCCCAAACAAATAAGGCTCAAACAGACCTCCTTAGATCAAAGAAAGCATATAGTTTAGCATGTCTTGCACGTACTGATTAGGGTTTGATTAAACTTAAAAGTTAAAGTAGGCTGATTTATCACATATTTTCATATAAGAAGTCTGAATTGGACCTGCCCGCTAGTTGTAATTAATAAAGACTGTTGCAGTTTACAACTTTTACCCTAAGGCTTGCCTAAGTGTTAGACGAAAACCTATAGGCATGATATCTACTGATTTCAGAAACAAAGAGGTTAGCTAATTGCAAATTGATTTAGGAAAAGGTTATCAGTTTTAACAGAAGGAGTACAAATTCTACAATTGATAATTCATTACCACTGACAGTTTAAACTTACAAATGAGTGAGGCAATTCAGATTTGATTAGAACCTCTATATGCATGTTTTCTACGTTTTTGTTGACTTTAAACATTGTTATAGACATAGAGAAGTGCAGCAATCCTACAACATGCTATCTAGGTGTTGCATTTTTTATTACGAGCATGATATCTGATTACATTGCTTATTAAGGCCTATAAACACATTTTCCTAAGGAAGGATGTATATGCAGGATTCAGATTTCCATTTAACTATAGACATGGTATCTATATGAGAGAATGCAGAATTTTATAGGCATGGCATCTAATGTGAGTGCATAAATTCAGAAAGAAACTCCTATAGGCAGAATATCTATATGAATGCAGAGTCCATAAACCTATAGGCAGGATATCTATACGAATGCAGAATTCATAAACCTGTAGGCAGGATATCTATATGAGTGCAAAATTTCAGACTATAGGCAGGATATCTATGCGAATGTGGAATTCATAAACCTATAGGCATGATATCTATGCGAATGCAGAATTCATAAACCTATAGATAGGATATCTACCCTTTGCATAGAGTTATTACCTCCCTTTTCACTAGCCATCCCCAATAATTTATTACAAGTTATTACAGCCCACAATAAATGTAGGAAAGGAAAATACATAAGAAATTAAAAGTACAACCAATGGGAGCCTAATTCAGGCTCCTTGTCTGAAATATGGGATGAACCAACTCCAAGAGATCATGAACCAAAGCCTTTCTCTTATTTGGATGTGTCAGAGTTCCCTAAGAGCCTCATGTGGACTCCGGGCAGTGCTCACACCCAAATGCATTACAGGATTAAGACATAGTGCAGTGTGGAAAGGCTAGAGCTCAGGTTTCTAAGTTCAGAGGGAACTCAAGGTCCCAAGGCAAGGCTCACAATAGAGGGCCAGAACTTAGAAGTTAAGAGAGAGTGTAAGTGCATAAGTGAAATTCTGAAAAGGGAGAGGGGAAAAGGGGAACAATAATCAGAACATATACGGGTATAGGGCGGTGGGGAATTTACAATAACACAAGGAGAGCAGGCTGATGGGCATACCCAGCAATGGGAGATGCTGACACACCCTCCAGCCTGTTTAGAGGTTAAGGTTCCAAACTCAGTTCATGGACAACAACTCATATTTTCATGCCCTATGTCACCACTCACAAACACATAGGGGTAATGGGATAGGGAGCAAAGATTTATAAAATAAACAGGCAGCAGAACAAAGGCATACTAAGCTAAATATCAAACTCTACAAAAAATAATAAAGTAGACATGGATACAAAACTGTAAGTAAACACATTGGAGTTATGCTGAAACTTAAATTAGAACATACCAGTTTCAAAGAAACAAATAGAAAAGCAGTAGTCTTGTAAAAGCCAAAGTGCAACAGGAAGACAGAATACTATAAGTGTGAGTTCAGAAGAGGTTGTGAAATTTTGAGGTCTGACGTGTGTTGATCATATGAAGTGTGAAAGAAAAGTAGTGTATTTATAGTGCATAAAGCATGCAGAAATAAGGTAAGAAAATAGTTTGAAAACTGATTGTCAATCAATTACACAAGGCTTCCCTTAATTAAGGGATTTATATTCAAATGGCTAAAACCATTTAAGGAAGGGAATTAAATAAACACTTTGTGTAAAGCATGAAATTGAGGGCAAATACATAAAGGATATTTAAGGACAATATCTTTGAAATACACGGTTGTACAATTAAGGAACGGAAATCAATTAACAACCAAGAAATCAGAGGTCAGATAATTTGTATGAATGAACCAAGTCAGAAAGATGGGAAAGATTTTTAACTTAAGGAAAATCAGCAAACAAATCAATTAGACCTAATTAAAAGGAATTCTGAATCAATCAAAAGTTTGAAAACTTTTTGAAGAAAGATTCATCACATATAAAAACATACAGACATGTTGAACATGAAAGAAACTTGTCATGCCCTTGTAAAATCAATGGAAAGAATCCAGTGTAGAAGAGTTTAGCAAAAGGTTCAACATTGTATAAAGACAAAGGTGTCCAAACTGAGTTCAGAGATTCAAAAATCAGTATGAACGAGTTAAGGGCTCTAAAAAATTAAATCCCTAGTTCACATAATCAAACCTCGGCAGAATCCACAAAATCTAGGGTTTCCACCTTGAATCAAATACAGAGATGAGGAGGCAAGTAGTCGAAACATGCTCAAAGGTTTCCTTCAGAAACCCATGAGAAAACATGCAAACACAGTTGAAAGATTCACATAACATAATGGAAAATATTGGAAGAAACATGCTTTTTAGAAGAAACTTAACCAAGGTTCAGTAGAGGAAACATAGTAAGAACACTTAAGAACACAGTAGGAAAACCAGTAGAAGAAACATGCTTAAGAAAGTCTTTTCTTAGAAGAAACTTAAACAAGGATCAGTAGAAGGAAAATAGCAAAGAACAGAGTAGAAAGGTATAGTATAGCAGGGCACAGTAGAAGAAATACGAAATCATAGTAGAAAGCATGTGAGAACATAATATGGAAAACATGGTAGAAGAAACACAAGCGTGGACCATATAGAACACAGTAAAAAACATTCAAGAATAGAGTATAAAACTCAGTAAAAGAATATACAAGAACATGGTAAAAGAAAAGGCACAAGAACACAGTAAAAAGCATACGAGAACAGGATATAGGAAACACAGTAAGAGAAACATACAAGAGCATGATATAGTAGAGGAAAATACACACGAATGACAAAGAAAATCTTTTAAAAAATACTTAAACATTTTCAGGAAACCCTAGATCGGAAAAGAAAGGTTTTTTTTTAAAGTACTTTTTGAAAGAAATATTAGGGAAATCATTTGAAAACTCAAAAAGAGCACAGATACACAGTGAGTCTAAAGAAATCGGAGAGAACCTTGAAGATTTAGGGTTTCAGAAGAACCCTAAAAATGAGAAAGGCTTTGAAAGGTCACCTATATGAGTCGAAAAAGTTAGAATCAGGTTCAGAAGCCCAGGATACGCCGGAGCAAGACCGGAGATTGCCGTGAAACCTTGAACCGGCAAAGGTCTGGGTGAAAACCTTCGAGGTCGGACATCGAATCTTCTGGTATCAGGTGTGTAAGAGCAAGGGGAGGTGATTATAAGACTCACATGGCCTGAGAAGCCATGGATTCAGGTGGGTTTCATGATGGAAGACGATGAGAGGCGGCTAGGGATAGGGAAGGTTCGAGAATATTTGAGAGAGGAGAGGGGTTTAAAGGCGGTTGATTAGGTGAAAGTGATTATGGTTAAGGGGTGTTGGTAGATTAAAAAAGGAAAGGAGGAATCGTGGTCGTTGATCATTTTGATCAACGACCTGGATTTATTGGAGAGCCGGGCATGTTGGATCAAATGGGTCAGGGGATAGGTAATTTAGGAATTGGGTTGGTCCAATTTAGACTGAAATTGGGTGAATTGGGGGAGGAGGTTGATTTGGGCTACAATTGAAATGAAATAGGGCTAGTATTTAAACAGCCACTTTTCCCCTTTTCATTTTATGAAAATAGTAAATGATTTCTGAAAAAAAATTAAAGGTGTTAAATTAATTAATAATATATAAATATTAGATTAAAAATACTATAATCAAATTTGTAATTATATGCAATTTAGCTATAAAAATACTAAATAAATTTAAAAAAATTTGTAAAAATTGTCTTAGCTATATTTTGGGATAAATATGAGAATAAAAAAAAATCAATCAGCAAAATCATAATTTGAGGAATAATTATTGGTTTTTGTATTACTAAAATAGGGTAATAAATTAATTTAAAAATTAAGAAAAATACTAAAATACTTGGACACACTTATATATGCATACATATGCTATTTTGAAAGTATTTTGCATATAAACAGAGAAAAATTGGGTGTCAATAGGAACCTGGTCCCCCGATGATTGGCTATGTTAAGAAGGAAAGGTACAATGCTAAAAAGTATTTTTCGGTGACATGTAACTCAAATCTATACTATTACAAGTATACACATATGGAAGTCTCAGGATATAAACAAGTAAGAGTGACATTGCACTTCTAGGAGTCCCTGCTCAAAATTTTCAAAAACAATCACCGAACCTGGTTCCTGTGACTCATGTTAGTAGTCTCTTCAATACTTAAATGCCTTTTTAAGCTATTGATGTGTTATGTCATCAATTTGTTTCTACCTTTCTCCTGCCTTTCCTCGTAACTTTTGAAGTCCAAAATGTTAAACATTTTCTAAAACTGACCTGTTGCCCCAAAAAGGAACTTCTCTATCTTATGCCCAAATAAAATCGAGTCTCTTATTCAAAACTAGAATCAACCTTGTCTCAAAGTAATCCTTCTTTCCAAATATGCCAGAGCTGAACCCAACTCTCTCACTTTCCAAAAAAACTTGCTCCATCAGAATCATAACCCCAAGAAGTCTTTGGTATATTTTGATGGAAGTGTAACTAAAAGGGAACAAGGTAGATTATTCTAAAGTGTGGGGCTGAAGTTGCGGCTGGATTCATATAAATGTTGAAGAATGGAGAAATTGGTGAATATGAGGACTGAATGAGGGACCTGATCTCTTAATTCCTTCTCATGAAGTTATTTTTAATGATGATCTTTTTCTCCTTGAGTTTTATGTATAAATGAACTTTCGATCAGTAAAAAAGATTGATGAAAAGTAGGTTGATTGATGGTGAAGTGGTGTGAGATGTTGATGTGATTAGAGAATGAATGAAATCTTTTCCTGTGAGAAAGAATTTAAAAAAAAAAACTTAGCTGAGAAAGATGCAACAGATGATAAGGGTAAACTAACTGAGAAGAAAAAGAGGGAGACATGGTTGCTCAGGGATAGAAAGGGTAGTGTAAGTGAGGAACCTGGTTCCTTATGAAGCAAAATATTAAGCCATTAGGTTTGGAGGGAGAAGATGTTGAACTCTCAAAAAATGCTGTAAGGCAGAGTGTTGACTCTAATATTGCTGAAAAATGGAGGAATTTCTCAACATTGTTGAGTTCTAAAGATATAATCACCTCTTTGTTCCTCTAAGTCCCAATGTTTCTAAAGAAGAACTAAAAACTTCTATGTTTTACGTAATACTATGATGCTATATGTGCATGGGACTGAGTGTGTTCTTGATGAGATGATTGAGAACCTGTTCCTCGATGACCCTCGCCAGAATAGAATGCTAAGTTGAAGGGTGAAAATGAAAGATTGAGGAAACAGGTAGAGGAACTAAGAGAGTAGATGATCATTGATCAAAGGGGAGTAAATGAACGAATGGACAAGCTAATCAAAGACTTAGCCTCTTACTTTTCTTCCTACCTAGTGATCCATATCCTACACTCCTTCCCAATTCCCTTGAATTCTTACCTTCTTTTGATCCCTATATATGATGACATTGGTACTTCAGTTGTTCGAATTGTCATATTATGTATCGTTGAACATACTATATTTTTATCATAATTACTCCACTATGGGAAATCACTCTATTTTGGGCACTGACAATCACTTGTTGTTCTTGTTATTGTTTATGTAGTGTTGCCCAAGTCGCCTGAGTTAATGTTGCTGAACTTCTTTTTGGTGGTACTTCTTCTATTATTCTTTTCGATTTTGCCAAAAGGGGGAAGTAATATAGGTGTTCACATGGGGGAGGAACATAATTGAATTGATATGTATGTTGTGCATGAAAGATGGCTCTGCTTCGCAAGGGGAACGTGTTGTTGATGGCTCTACTTCGCAGGTAGAACGTGCTGAAAACGAGTTGATTATAGGTTTGATCTGCAAGGAAACATGTGAGGAATCTAGTTCTCAAGAGGATTAATAATTTTAGGTTTGTCATCATCAAAAAGGGAAAAATTGATCTAAGTTACCCTATGTCATGTTTTGATGATGACAAACGTTCTCAACATACAGGGTACAGATAGGAGGTGATCAGTACACATAAGGAACCTAATTCTCAGGGGAAATAATTTTGGGTTTGTCATACATCAAAAGGGGGGAAATTTATAAGCTATGGAACTTTGAGTTTTGATGATTTGCCAAACTGTCTTAAGGAACTATTTGTGATCAGTTCCTTAGGTTCGGTTCTCATGAGGAATACGGCTGATTCGTAAGGGGAATAATATGGAGATCTAGTTCTCAAAGGGAATATCAATTCTAATTTTGTCATCATCAAAAAGGGAGAAATTAACCGGTTACAAGTACCTTGAGCATAGGTACTTTACTTTATGTTTTGATGATCTAACAAACTTACCATCTAGAACCAGATACGGAACCTGTTATACATATACAAGACCTTGAGATCATAAAACTCCAGACTGGGAGCTAGAATATGATATAACTCAACTCTTCAAACTAGAAGGAATAACTGAGGAAATAGGTCCCTACCAGTTCCCGAGAAGACTATATGAAGTTAACTCTCTAGCATGAAAGCTACTACCTGCACGCGCTATTGCATAGGAACAGTGTAGCAGTCAACTTCCTATGGAATACTTTCTACCTACCTTGCTTACATCATTGTAAGTGATGTCAAATAGGTATAAATACCATCAATAAAGGTAAAACAACTTACTTCATGAGAGAACCAGATAAAGGACATGAAGCTAGCCCGGTACAATCATTCAGGTTAATCGACTCAAGATAATCTGGGGAGTGTGCTTTAGGTTCACATGAACCAAATTAGGAACCTGATATCTTAGTGTTCCCCTGACAGAAGTATAAATCAACAGTACAGCTGGAAAGCAACTGCAGAAAGTGACTGCCTGCAATTGTACACGTAACAGTTCTGCAGACAATGCAGCAGTCACTTCCCATTGAGATTGGACATTACCATTGTGAATTGACATCACTAAGGTAATGTCTTATGTAGTATAAACCTCATGCAAGGCACAAGATTTTGGTTCAATGCTTGCAAACTAAGAAAAGTAAAATATTCTCTCAAGAACAAAGCTGCTGCAACCTCAAGGACCTGATCCAAGATCGAAGATATTTTAAGTCATTAGGTTTGTAAAGTCTTTGTAATTGGTTCTTCATTGTAACTCCTGTCCTGCTTTCTTAGAAACATTGATTAGGTTTAGTCATAAGAAAAATCCTTTGTAACCGGAGGGTGACAAAGTGGCTTATGGTGGAAACATCACAAGTTAGTCAAAGCCTTTGTAGTCGTAGTGTGACAAAGTAGCTTGTGGTGGAAATACCACAAATTAGTCAAATTCTTTGTAACTAGGATAGTTATAGAGTGGCTTGTGATGAGAGCATCACAAGATAGTTGAAGTCCTTGCAATAGAGTTATTGTAAAGTTTGTTTGTAATATGGAGCTTGCAAGTTAGTGAAGTTAAAAGCGTACAGGTGTAGGTCGTGGTTTTTTGATCCCCTTGTGTTGGATTTTTCCACATAAAAATCCACGGCCTTATTTACATTCAGCTTTACTACCATTCACAACATAACCCAATAAAGGACCAGGTACTCTACTATTTGGTGGACTCACACAATCTTAGCACTGTATCAAACTGATATAGGACCAGATCCCTATACAGTTTGGTTCATCAATATTTTCAGAGGAAACAGATAGAGAACCAGGTTCTTTATACAATGTGGTGGATGCACAGTCTCTAACAATTAATATTTCGTGGCTCCGTGAATACTGGTATTAGTTGAGAGTCGGAATGGCCTTAGTGAGTCATGCGCCATATGTGGTGAGGTTTTTTATGTCATTGTACTTGTGTCTAAAACTTGCCCGGTATGTGAGTTGAAGAAATTTTTTAGGTAATGCTCGTCTTGAAAAATAATTTTAGGCGTTCTTTGATTTTTTGAGCTCAAATGCTTATCACAAATAAAATTTATATCTAGTTAACCCTTTTTGAGCCTATAGACCTTTTTTGGTACTCACATTACAAGCATATACTTTTTTTGTTCTTAATTCACATTGTTTTGATTCTTTTACCTTTCAAAGCACTTTAATAGTAATATGACCGCTAAAAGAAGTAAAAAGAGACTAAGTGTGGGGTAAGAGTAGAACCAATGAAAGATAAAAATGTGCATTTATTTTGTAAAAGAATATGCCAATAGTAAAAATTGCAAAAGTTGAAAAAAGAGATGAAAAAAAATAAAAAGAAAAAAAATGTAGATAAATAAATATCTTGTTTTTACTAGTGGAGTGTAAAGGGCGATATTGCTTTAAAGAAAAATAAATATTTTTGGGGGTGACATTGTTTGTGAAGTTGAAGTTGGATTGAGGAAATATGTGTTTAAAGTTGATTATGTGATGTGTTAAAGTTCTTAGAAGATGAAACACTATACCTAAATATATCATACATGTCCCTCAGCCCACATTACAACCATAAAAATCCTAATTAATTTTAGATCAAGTGAGCTTACATTAGTAGAGATTTACATTATGGGCAAGCGTATGGTATCAATTGCATGGATGTGATTTCATTGCGAGAATGAGAGACTTCTTTGGTATATGTGAGTTCTTGAACTAAATTTGATTGTGAGATTCGAATATGTAGATTCAACGTACTCTCTCATTCATTTTGTGAGAGCATATTAGACTTTTCTATAGGTAATATTATTAGACTTTTCTATAATGTTGGGTGTTCAAGCCACGAGTACATTGTGTCCATGAGTTAGTTAAGGCTAGGATTATTATGAGCATGTTGTCTTTGTTTGAATATATTTGAACAATGGCATAAGCAAAGGGAAGTTTATATGATTACATCGCTAGAGTTTAATTGTTGCTATCAACCATGATCATTGGTGTAGATTGCTCGAAGATAGAGTAATTTGTTGGTTGACATGAGGGCGGGCAACGTTTAAGTGTGGGGTTTTGATATTCGGATTAAAGTATGTGTATTTATAAGCATGCCGCCTCGCATTTGACTACTATTTTATGAAAATTGGATGCATGACCTAATGATTTGAGATAATTAATCACATTTTTTATGTGTAGGAATCATCTAGAGTAAATTTGGGACGCTGCATAAATTGAAACGAAAAGTGGAAGAAATGAGAATCGTTCTACCTATGGCGCAATTTCTAAAAGTGCAGAATTTCCAGCGCCCCACGCTACCCTAGCCGCTAGTGACAGGAACTTGTTCTATTTGGCTCGGGACTTGGTTGTTTCAACCCAAGACGTCCCCAACTCGTATAAAAGGAGTCCTAAAGCTATTTTGGAGAGAGGAGGACGTTTTTAGAGGAATTTTTTACCAAGAAAGAGCATAGAGCCACCATTGAGACCGGAATTTATCTTTTCTTCCACCAAATTTAGTAATTTTTATGTTTCATTTTATAATTATTATTTTGCTACCATGTCAATGTGGAACTAAACTTAACATTCTAGGGTAGTGGTAGTTTCATGACTATCGTTATTCGGATATTGATTTTGATTTTTTGATTTATCGTATTAGTTTATTTATTCAATCCTGCTCTTAATTATTTAATTTTTTATCATCAATTAAATACTATCTACGAATCTAGAGTTCAACTGGAAAGTGAAAATTCTAAATTGCACATAGGATTGAGTAGAACAAGTTCTTATGCTCGGGCATCGGAGAATGGATTGGAGGTTAGGATTGACGTATACGAATTACCTTGCTTGGTTATTATAGGGGAATTATAAATGCATTCTTGTTGATTCTAACTTTATAGACATATAGGTGTTGTGTTAGCTTGATTAGGCGAGTAAGGGATCGATTGATTCTTATGAGTCTAATTGGAGAATACAATATGATTGTTATATAGCTCATAACCCTAGATCGTTTTTATCACACTGATAACATAAGAATCTGCTCTTCTTTTGTTCAGAGTTCATTATTTGTTTTCTTTTTATTGTAATTAGATTAGAATCAAATAATTCTAGATTTAATTCATGTTTAGATAATTAGGATAGTCTAATTTAGTTAATAGTTAATCGCAAGTGCTCGTGGGTTCCACATCCGACTTTTAGTCACTTTATTACTTGACCGCGTATACTTGCGTGTGCGTTTGGCCGAAGTACTATCTGTTTTAAGAAAATAGCTTCAGTAGCTAAACTTTAACACAATGTAATGTTTAACACATACACAACTTCACAAAAAGCTCAAAACAACCTATAAAACTTCAGGAAATAAGTATCTGAAGTTGGCCTCTGAAAGAGTTTAACTTCAGAATACTAAGAGAAATCACATAACACATTGTTAAACTTTAGAAAAAGTTAGGTCTAGAAGAGCTTAACATCAAGAAACTTCACAAATCACAGAACAGCATATAAAACATTAGGAAACAAGTATCTGAAGTTAGTCGCTGAAAGAGCTTAACTTCATAAATCACAGAACACCCCTATTAAACTTCACAAAAATAAGTATCTGAAGTTGGCCTCTAAAAGAGCTTAAATTCTCAGTATTTCATGATAACTTCATTAACTTCATTACAGTTCTAAAAAAATCACAGAAACAAGTACCAAAAGAGATAAGGTTTAGCCCGATTTGTGTTGCCTTGGTCCTATGCCTTTGAAAAATTATCCACACGGCTATGAGATTATATACCCTCGTGAGACTTTGCCGGCAGCTACACCATGAATCCTCTACATGAGGCTGTCATCATAAGACACTGTGAGGTGCAGAGGAGTGATTATATAGCCAAGGCATATGGGTAACAAAACCGGAGCTAGTTTTCCCCCTTATTTAAACTTATCCTAATTGTTGTATTTTTCTTTTCTTTTATTAATAAAAAAAACTAGCCCTAGTCACTTACCTAGCGGTTTGCCAAAAAAAAAAAGAATAGAAGCTTATATTTACAACATGCATCAGAACCGAAAAAATGATTAAAGAATCCTCGATGGAATTAAATATAATTAACGTAAGAGTAGTAATGTTATAGAAGTCTTATACCAAACTTAGTTTGAACAGAAACGATTTCAATTCAAGACTTTGAAACACCACCAGTTCTCTAAATGCCACCAATACCCACCTCCTCAGCAATTCCCCCCAAACCACTGGATATCAACTCCATCACCAGTCCCATGGAAGGAAAATCCATGACAAAGGAAACTATCTCTTTTAAGGATAAACTCCTTCACAAAGAGATCAGCCTGAATATAGATCTAACCTATGATTCACCGCCTCCATAACAATTCCCAATGGGCTTCTACTATGGCACAAAGATCCCAAGCGAACCATCAATTACCTCCCACGAGTATAACATCTCAGTACCTATTACGAACTAAGATAAACAAATAATCTACCTTCCATGGAGGTACTCTTTAATCATTAAGTTACAAGGGAAGAGAATCACACATGATCTGTTGAATAAGAAGTTAATAGATCTTTGAAAACCATCAGAAAACTTCCCACTAATTGACCTAGGGGAGGACTACTATATTGTTCAATTCATTAAAGAAGAGAACATGGATAATGTATTCCAAAAAGGCCCATGGATTATCTATGGTCACTTCCTCTTAGTCCAATGATGGATTCCAAATTTTGTAGTATCTAAAGCAACACAATCTTTTACTGCAATCTGGATTCGACTTCCCCAACTTCCCACTAAATTTTACGACAAGGAAATACTACAAAAAGTAGGAAGCTCGATAGGAAGACTCCTAAAAATTGATGCTTGTACGTCGGCAGCCCTCCGAGGGAGATATGCTCGTCTATGTATGGAACTCCCTCTAAAACAAAACCTATCACCTCGTTACTCTTTATAGGATCTCACAAACAACATATCCACTGCGAAGGTGACAAATTACTATGTACAACATGTGGTTACCTAGGCCATGTAACAACTCAGTGCAATCAACCCAAGACCATCCAAAGGCAGGAACCACATAACAAGGATCTAGAAACAATCCAATCCGGGCATACCAAGTTGGAAGGACTATGGAAAACTGTCCCTTTCAAAAGAATTAAACGAAGAGATCTCCCAAGAAGTGCCTCAGAATTGCCAAAAAATGTTCAAGAACCAAGTATTAGCGTAAATATTTTTAAAGCCAAGTCAGGTAAATTTCTATCCTTTCAAAAGTTTTGTTATAAATCTAAATCTCACCAATTACAATCTTCCAACAACGGCAAAACAACCCCTCCCCCAAACCCCAACAAAAACTCTAGTAGTTTTCATCTGTTGGAATATACCAACTCAGACGATAATTACCCTAATAACGTGAGTAACAACCTTAATACTAGCGTTACGAATATTAATTATGATAATACTCTCATAAGCCACAATAAAAAAACCATTAAAAATAATTAATTCTCTAATATCCCTAACAAGGATATTACTAATCAAATAATAGACAAAATAATGGGTCCACTTTTTACCCACCACACTCAAACCTCCCCCTACCAGCTACACCCACCACACATCTCACCCAATCAAACCCTAATAACACCAATAATACTACCCTACCTTTCAGCACACCTCCCACTAATGAAAACCCTATTAATCCTACCCCTAACACCCCTCTGACATGCAACATTACCCCAACCAAATTGTATCCCTTGCATGCAGCATCTGACAGTAAACATCTTTCTAGAGAAAACCAAGCCAATGAACAAATGGCCATTGACATTCCCCATAAAAAGACACCGCATCCCAATCCTCTCTTGAACCAGAAATCTCTATTAAATACACGCCAAACCAGTCAATTTGCATACAAGAAAATAACTCAATCATTGAGATCCTAGGAAGCATTAACTCTACCAATTCGATTGTTCCTCTGTCCCCATTAAATTTTCTAAATCCTATCGAAAATTCCCAGAATCCTAATCTCAACAAGAAGACGCCACCGTCTCTTCCAACTACAAAGAATAACACTCAATTCAAATATGGAACCCAATCCTCCTCAAAACCACTAGAATCATAACTAAAACAATCAGCTAAGGACGATCCTAATCCAACCTCCTCTTCCTCAGAACCACCAACCATTATCCTGGGTGAAAATGGGGCTTCAAGGCCATGCACTCTCCTTCAACATCACCATGGAAAGGAGAGAAACGGTGATAGTGATTCAGAATTCTCACTACATTGCTCAACTGATATCCGAAGGAGTTCATATGGCGATGAACAATTAAATCAACCAAGTATGGTTGAACAACATTCTAAACCCCATAGCCCCAACTCTCACCACCAACCAAATTCAAGCAATGAGGGGGCACTGGAACATGCCTCCAAACTTTGTCCAGATTTAGAACCCCATTCCGGTTGTGGATCTACCTTTCTTCACCCTGAAACTCCTAACCACCATGAATCCAGTGTTCATACCTTGGATTGCACATGCAAACCCTCCACCAACTCCAGATGTACCAGTTGTCCAAGCCATGCAAACCCCTCACCCTCATCAAAATCAAAACCAAATGGAGCAGGCAATGGAGGAAGAAATTGATCCAGTAAACTTGATCCCTCAAAACATGGTCGAGGGTTCAAACCTAGACGAGCTAAAAATCTTTCTATTTATGGAAAGGCAAGAGCAGAACCAAATTCTTTACTGTCGATTGCCACTGTACAAGTGCACAATGGACATAAGACCCCAACAGACCCTACCGTTGAAAAACATGCAATGATTCTCGTTCCTTTTGCGAGGAAGAATCCCATATTTCTAAGGAGAATGAGGGACAATGGAGACTTGAACAACCCGCTATTAAGCATGAATAGATCAACCACATCCATCATATGGAACATAAAAGGGGGTACCAACGATACTTTTAGGCTAAGCTTCATGGATCTACTGAAAACACATCACCCTAGTATGGTAACACTTTTGGAAACCAAGATGGATAGCCATATTTCTCTCTTCAATCCCTTTGGATTCATAGATATGATAGAGATTCCAACTGATGGTCAGTCGGGAGGTATGGTTATCTTGTGGGATCACACCAAGGTTATGGTTCATATCTTTGTGCATAGAATCCAGAAAATTAGTGCCACAATTGAGGTATTTTCCATTAACAAAACTTGGTATTTTACTTTTATTTATGCTATTACTGATAGCAAAATTAGGAACACTATGTGGAACAATATATTAGACATGCATAATAAAATAAGTGGCCCTTGGATAATAGGGGGTGATCTAGAATTTAATCTTCAACAAGAGTGTAGAGAGATTCTTAAATTAGAAGACGAGTATTGGATAATTAAAGTCAGAATATCCTGGATTCAAGAAGGTGACGCGAATACTAAATTCTTCCATATTAGTACAACCAATAGAGCTAGGAAAAATAAAATCATTTATTTCAAAGATGAAATTGGTAATTGGATTAATGATCCTAACAAAATCCTAGATCACACACTCAACTACTTTGAGAATGCCTTTAAAACTTGATCATTCTACTTCCAATTGGTCTGCTATTAACACAATCCAAAAACTTTTAACAACCTTGATCTCTCTACCCTGGACAATAATCTTTCAAAGGGAGAAATATACAAGGCAGTCTTTTCCTTCAAGCCATTTAAATCCCCTGGTCCAGATGGCATACATCCCTTTTTCCATCAAAAATATTGGGGCATTGTAGGCAAATCAGTTATAGAACTATGTACCCAAGTTTTTAATACTCAATCTCTTCCTAATGATATTAATAACACCAATATTTTTCTAATTCCCAAAGTCCCAAATGCCAATAATCTAAAAAACTTTAGGCCCATAGGACTTTGCAATACTATTTATAAAATTATTACCAAAATCATTACCAATTGAATTCAACCTTTCCTCAATCAAATTTAAGTCCTTTCCAAGCTAGCTTCTTAAAAGGGAGAAGGTCTTCTGATAATGCCATCATAATCCAACAAATTATGTGCTATTTTAAAAAAATGAGAGGGAAAAAAGGCTACATGATACTAAAATTCGATCTGAAAAAAGCCTTCGACAAACTGGGATGTTCTTTCATCTATCTAACCCTTTCTTACTTCCAATTCCCTACTAACATAAAAAATCTAATTATGAATTGTATCAGCACTAGTAATATTACCATTTTAGTAAATGCCACTACAACCTCTTTCTTTGCACCAAGTAGGGGTATCAGACAAGGTTGCCCCCTATCTCCCGTTATATTCATTTTATGCATAGAAATTCTATCTCGACTAATCTGTCACCAAGTTGACATCAATCTTTGGGACCCCATTAGACCAAGCAACCATAACACTAGCATAACTCACTTGTTTTTTGCTGATGATATTACCCACATGGCAAAATCTGATAAAAGAAACCTTCAAACCAACAAAGACTGCCTTAATCTTTTTTGCAATATGTTTGGTCAAAAGATCAATAGGGGAAATCAAAGATTTTGTTCTCTCAAAACTGTCCTATTCAAGTTACCAAAGATATTGCATCAGGATTTAATATCAATATATCCAATAAATTTGGTAACTACTTGGGGTTTCCAATCCTTAACAATGCTCCCAAAGCAAAAGACTACCAATTCATCATTGGGAAAATGAGAGCCAAACTTGCAAATTGGAAAACCAAATTTCTAAACATAGTTGGTAGGACTACCTTATCCCTTGCTACCCTCAATTCTATTCCAAACCATGCTATGCAATACACATTGATCCTAAAAAAAACCCTTAAGCTTATTGATCAAATCCAAAGGAATTCTTTTTGGGGAACTACATCAAATCAAAAAAAACTTCATCTTATTAGTTGGAACACCGTTACCAAGACTAAAACTCTAGGAGTTCTAGGAATGAAATATGCCCTTTCAAAGAATAAAGTTTTACTCGGTAGTCTATCTTGGAGACTCATTAACAATACTTCATCACCCTGCACAAACATTCTAATACACAAATACTGCAAAAAAATATCAAACACACCTCCTTCATTTGGAAAAGTGTTGTTACTGGCTGGGAAATTTGTAACCAAGGTATTCAATGGCTTCCGGGAAAAAGATATAATCTTAACAGTTGGGAGACATAATGGATCCCAAAATTCCCAACTCTTAGACTAGCATTGAGGGCCCTCTAAGTAAAAATGAAGCTAACCTTCCTATACTATACCACAAAGGAAGATGGAATTTTGTCACGCCCCAAATTGAGGAACATGACCGGCACTCGACCGGGTATCCCCAGTCAAGCGAACTTGGGTGCCTTTCCTACCCCATGTGTTACCCCACATTTTCCATTACTTTTTAGCCAAATGAAGTAACTATTTACAATTAAACACCTATTTATTTCAAAACATACACACGGTACACGATTCTTAGCTTGATTTACATTTTACATAACCCAACATACAAGATACATATCACATAAGTTCATTACCCCACATTTTCTGTCTACGGAGCCTCTAAACATGAAAAAGGATGATACAGTAATTACCGGTAATAAGGCTTTGGCTATACCTTATACAAATATCAAAACAAGATCCTAAAATAGTAGCGGCATGAGCCACGCAGGGCCCCGAAAGGAAAGGGGCTCACCAATTCAGCTGAGGGGAAGTGATGAGGAGCTACGGTCGGAGGACTGGAGTACCTGCTATGGATCCACCTACAATCATAACACGAATGTAGCGTCCTCGGCAAAAGGGACGTCAGTACACTTGAATTGTACTGGTATGTATGAACAAATTTTGCTCCAAGTAAACTCGAACCATACACAAGTAGGTAACAGTAATAGAAACAACAATCAAATGCACAAGGAAGGAACAATCAAGCCAAACAAGTTTACAATCTCTCCTGTTTCCCCTTCAACATTTCCACATCAATAATTGCTCAATTTGCTCATATTTTTATTTCAATAGTGATTTTGATCACTTTCCACCCTTATTACCTCGGCCACCCATATCATCACAACCCACACCTTATAACTTCGTGTTGCGGCGTGCAACTCGATCCCGCTGTACAGTTACAATTCACAAATAACACAACAACAATGAACAATTCACATAGATCAATAGCAACACTTCTTAAGAAGTAACAACAACAATTTACAAGTATTTCCATAACCATCAATGCGATTTCGATCATATTCAACAACTCATATGTGCTTTACATCACAACGATAATTGCCCATAGTAAGCCATAGATGTTGCTATCACAGTTATTCCAGGTGGATCATTTACGATTTTCTTCCGTCATTTGTTCCTCAGTTCTTACCACATATCACATTCACAATCATACCAATCACACGAATTTCACAATTAATACACATAGATATCACATACCAAACAAGGCGATTTTACAAAGGTCAAAGTTAGCCATACATACCTGGAGCCAAATTCCCTTTTAATATCTACTTCCAACTTTACCAAAAAGCCTGGCAACGTCAATCTAGTGCACAAATTAATACATACTTCTTAGAATCAAAGTTCACAATCACTACCCAAACACATTTAGGTTATCATCCCTCATTTACATAACTTTTTACTCTCACCGAATTACTCTTACTAGATTTTATGTTTTAACAGACATGCATGAGTGTTTCGATCCCTATTACCAAGAATCAATGCATAAGAATCTCCTATTTTATTAAAATCTGAAAATCAATGAAAAAGGGTTGGGAATTTTACCTGCAAGAATGGAGATGAAGATAATACACAAAAATTTCCGGGCCTGGGTGACTTTGGAAAATCAAATTGAGGAAGATGAACTTTCTCTCTCAAGAACCCTCTTTTCCCTCTCTCTTATTTTGTTCAGTAAAGTGATTAAAAAGATGGGTTAGGGTGTTTTATTGAAAAGGGGGTCGAGTTTAAAATTTAGAAAATTTTGAGTCCGAGTCGGGTCTACGGTCGCATTCTGCGATCGCAGATACGAAATGCAGTCTGCATAATGGACGGCAAAATATGTTCCAATAACCTTTTTCCACTATTTCAGTATGCGGTGGAAATGCGGTTCGCATACATGATTTGCGGTCGCATAATGGGCCGCATTTTTTACCTCAAATTGACTGATCCATTGACTCGCTCTGCGGTGAAAAATGCGGTCTGCATATTAGTTATGCGGTCGCATAATGGACCGCATTTTAACCTTGATTTTAACCAAACTCCTGACTCTATTTGCGGCAGAAATGCGGTCCGCATACTTGATCTGTGACCGCATTCTGAACCGGATTTCGGCCCTTTTCTGGAAAAACTTTTACTCTTATCTTCAAATGCTGAATCGGTACAAAGGGTCCAAACCGTAGCGAGATTTCTCGCCGCGAAGAATTTTATACATTCCTAACACATATTCGGTACATGACACTACGGGCTACTAGCTTTTTGAGTACAAGTTTTCACGGGGCCTTACATCCTCCCCCACTTAAAATCATTCGTTCTCGAATGAGTATTTTGAAAATCAGTTGGTTTTGAAAGACATGATATGAAGACTCTCAAAATTTTCACTAACTCCCATATTCTAGAAAAAATTTGCTAGAGTTTCCTTTGTAATATGGACATATCCACCTGTCAGAGAGCCCCCAAAACATATTTCCAAGCACCATTACACAATTCCTATCATGTCCACAAATGGTATATAATTCATTACCTCAACAATTTCACGTACTCAATCACTTGCTAAATTTTCCACATAAATTAGTCACTTCAATGAGTCTCGCATTATTTAACCGTTTCATCATACTAGATGCATTTCAATTGATCATTACCAATCTACACTAGCATTAGTTGTTTACTTATCACATAAATTCCTATAAAATTCCATTTACCAAAAAGAGTTTTCATATGGCTCATATAATTACAACACAAAATTTTGGCACAACTTGAAGAATTACAATGGTAAAGCATTTAGAGGATAAATGGGGTGTCATTGCACCAAATGGGACACAATGCCAGTTCGCTTAGGGACAAGAGTTCGCACGATCACTACTAGACTTGTTCAAAAAAATGGGGATATTTTTCTTTCATCTCATCTTTCGCTCCCCATGTGGCTTCCTCGACTTATTCATTTCGCCACAACATTTTAACTGAAGCAATTTCCTTATTTCGCAATTTACGGACTTGCCTATGAAGAATAGCAACCGGAATTTCTTCATATGATAACTCTTCAGTAACCTTGATGTCTTCAACTGGCATGGTGGTGGACGGATCTCCAACCACTTTCCTTAACATAAACACATGGAACACCGGGTGCACTAAGGACATTTCAGGGGGCAACTCTAGCCTATAAGCAACTCGCCTAATCCTTTGAATGATTCGATAAAGCCTGACATATCTAGGACTCAGCTTTCTTTTCTTCCCAAATCGCATGACTCCTTTCATAGGAGACACCCTAAAGAATACCCAATCATCTACTTGGAACTCCAAATCTCTTCGGTGTACGTCCGCATAGTATTTCTGGTGACTCTGAGCAGTCTTCATCCTTTCCTGAATGACTTTAACTTTTTCCATAGCCTGGTGCACGAGATCCGGCCCTATTAATTCTGCTTCACCTACTTCGAACCATCCGATCGGAGACCTACATCTCCTTCCATTCAATGCCTTAAATGGGGCCATCTGGATGCTAGCATAAAAGCTGTTATTGTAAGCAAATTCTATAAGGGCAAGTGATCATCCCAATTACCTTTGAAATCCAAGACACAAGCCCATAACATATCTTCAAGCGTCTGAATAGTCCGCTCTGCTTGACCATCGGTCTGTGGATGGAAAGTCGTGCTGAAATTCACCTGAGTCCCCAATCCTTGCTGAAATTTCTTCCACAAAAATAGCTGTGAACTGAGTCCCTCAATCCGAAATAATATAGAGTTGAGTACCATGAAGCCTTACTATTTCCTTGATGTACAACCGAGCATACTGTTCTGCGGTGTCGGTGGACTTGACTGGTAAGAAGTGAGCTGATTTGATGAGTCGATCCACTATCACCCAAATTGAGTCAAACTTACACTGAGTGCGAGGTAATCATACCACGAAATCCATGTTGATCATCTCTCATTTCCATATTAGAATTTCCATAAGATGGCTTAACCCACCGAGCTGTTGATGCTCTGCTTTTACTTGCTAACAATTTGGATATTTAGATACAAATTCCGCCACACCCCTCTTCATACCGCTCTACCAATAAATCTCCTTGAGATCGTGATAAATTTTCGTAGAACCTGGGTGCACTAAATACCTGGAATGATGAGCCTCCGCCATTACCCTCTCCCGAAGGTTATCCACATCTGCAACACATAGCCTACCCAGACATCGTAACATACCATCATTGTCGTCGAGTGAAAATGCTGAAGTTTGGTTGTTCAGAACTGCCTCCTTCATCTGTGTCAATGTTGGATCAATGAACTGCTTTTCCTTGACTTCCACTACTAGCGACGATTCTGCTCTGTTATGCACCATAATTTCCTCCTCATTTGGGTTCGAAATACAAACCCCAAGACTGGCCAACTGATAAACCTCCCGAGCTAGGAGCCTTTGATCCGCTCCCAAGTGAGCCAAACTACCCATGGATTTTCGACTAACGGCGTCGGCCACCACATTCGCCTTTCCTGGATGGTACAAAATGTTAATATCATATTCTTTAAGCAATTCTAACCACCGTCGCTGCCTCAAATTTAAATCCTTCTGCTTGAACAAATATTGGAGACTCTTGTGGTTCGAGAACACATCCACATGGACCCCATAAATATAATGCCGCCATATTTTAAAGGCAAATACAACTGCTGCAAGCTCCAAATCATGTGTCGGGTAATTCTTCTCATGATTCTTGAGTTTCCTTGAAGCATACGCTATAACCTCCCCATGCTGCATCAATACACACCCCAAACCGACCCTGGAGGCATCACAATAAACCACCAATCCTTCCGTGCCTTCTGGCAAAGACAATATCATTGCCGAGGTCAACCTTGACTTCAATTCCTGAAAACTTTTCTCACAAGCATCGGACCACTGGAACTTAACTGCTTTCTGCGTCAATTTAGTCAATGGGGAGGTGAGGGTAGAGAATCCCTCCACAAACCTCCGATAGTACCCGTCTAAACCCAGGAAGCTACGAACCTCTGTCGGGGTTGTGGGTCTAGGACAATCCTTCACCGCTGCAATCTTCTACTGATCCACCTAAATCCCTTCACTAGAAACAACATGACCCAAAAAAGTGACGGACTCCAACCAAAATTCATATTTTGTAAATTTAGCGTACAACTGGTGCTGATAAAGAGCCTGCAAAACTGCTCTGAGGTGATCGTCATGATCATCCCTGCTCCGCGAATAAACGAGGATGTCGTCAATGAAAACAATCACAAAGGAATCTAGAAATGGCTTGAAAAGCCGATTCATAAGGTCCATGAAAGCTGCCGGGGCATTGGTTAGCCCAAAATACATGACCAAGAATTCGAAGTCACCATAGCGAGTTCTGAAGGCGGTCTTAGGAATATCCTACTATCTGATCTTCAATTGGTGATACTCAGACCGCAAATCAATTTTTGAGAAGAACTTTGCACCTTGCAATTGGTCGAACAAATCATCTATCCGAGGCAAAGGATATTTATTCTTGATGGCGACACACTCGGTCATATGAACCCCTTCTCTAATATATCCTTCAGCTGCTCCTTTAACTCTCTTAACTCTGCTGGCGCCATCCTGTATGGTGGAATAGATATTGGCTGAGTATCTGGCAATACATCAATCCCAAAATCAATCTCCCTATTTGGCGGAATCCCTGGAATCTCATCCAGAAACACTTCAAGAAACTCATTCACAACTGGCACGGACTCGGGGAAAGACACTTCTGAAGTGGTGTCCTCCACTCGGACCAAATGATAGATACACTCTTCTTAATTATCTTTTAAGCCTTAAGGTAACAAATAAACCTACCCTTTGGCACCACACAATTTCCTTTCCATTCAATAACTGGCTCGTTAGGGAACTCAAGTCTCATGACTCTCATTCGGCAGTCAAGTTTGGCAAAGCACGAATAAAGCCAGTCCATCCCTATGATTACATCAAAATCTACCATTCCAAGCTCAACAAGTTTGGCCGTGGTAACACGACCACACACCATGACAACACAATTCCTATAAACTCGCGAGGCTGTAATAGAATCACCAACCGAAGTCGATACAGAGGACGTCTCATGAAGTTGTTCGGGTTCTATCCCAAAACTTAAAGCAATGAACGGGGTGACATAAGACAAAGAGGACCCCGGATCAATAAGAGCATAGCAATCAATGTCCTGAACAGACAAGATACATGTAACAGCATCTGGAGAAGCCTCAGCATTCTGGCGACCACTCAAAGCATGGAACCGGCTAGGTTTACCTCTACCACGAGCCCCACCCCTAACTGCACCACGCCCTGCTAGAGCTGGAGGACGCACGGATGATGTGGCAACTGAATAATCAGATGACTGGGTAGATCCCCTTCCCATACCCTGACTGGATGCACAGCAGTCCCGCTGGATGTGACCTCTCATCCCGCACCTATAACATACCGGGATATCCAAATAGTAAGTATCTGTATGGAATCTCCCACACTTGGGGCATGTAGTTTCCCCCTGCTGCTGAGACCTCACTCCTGGACGACTGGACTGATGGGACCTCCTACTGTCTGAACCTAGTCTCGAATGGCTTTTCTGCTGATAACTGTGCACAGATGCGGTGCACTCGCTAAGGACTGAGAATATGACTGGATGGCCCTGATGACCCTATCCCCAGAACTGGTCTCCCTAAGTGACCCATTGACCGGGCCCTACTGCTACTCTTCTTTTCTGCCTGTATCTTCAACTTCCTAGCCTCTGTGTCCAGAGCGAATCCTACAATCTTTCCATAATTCATATTTGTGTGTAAGGCCACTTTAGCAGCCTCATTCACCACCAAAGGACAAAGACCCTGAACGAAACGCTGAACTCGAGCATCCATGGTCAACACTAACTTAGGAGCATACTTGGACAACCTCACAAACTCCATGTGGTACTCCCAAACACTTATACCGCCCTGCTTGAGAACCTCGAACTCAGTGGCATGAGCTGCCATTGTCTCGGCAGGCAAGAAGTGGTCTATAAAGTCATCTACAAACTCATCCCATCTAGTCGGAGGTCTTCCCTCCTCACGGGAATCCTCCCACATCTCGAACCACGAACGCGTTGCTCCTCTCAACATGTATAAAGCCAGCTTAACTCCCTCTGTCTCTATAGCCTTTATCACTCGAAGGGTCTTATACATCTCATCAAGGAAATCCTGCGGATCGGCCTCTGGGTCTGTGCCTGTGAATTCTGGAGGGGCCAATCGCCAAAACTGGTGGACTCTGGAGCTGGCGGAATCTCCCTGTCCACTGGAGGACACAGGGGCATCATGAGATCTCTGGGCCTGGGCGGCAACTAACTGGGTCAACATACGGATGGCTCCTCTAAGGTCCCCATCAGCAACCCCGGGACCAGAAGCTGGAACAGTATCAGGATTTGGAATATCGGCGAGAGGGATGGTGGTGCCCTCTTCCGCAGCTGGAACAGAAATGCTTGGATCTAGAATACATGGGTCGGGCAAATTCAAGGCCGGGGAGTCACTCTCACCCACGACATCAGAGACATGATTCACGACCACACTTGGGGTGGCGTCGGCCCCACGGCCGAGTCTAGCTTTCTTCTTAGGTGCCATTTCTAAAAATTTTGGAACAAAGCACGAGTTAGACGTAAATATTTCCACTTTTCACTTCACCGCACGATATGGAATAACAAAGAATGGGATAGTTTCCTAAATGCCCGTGCAGCCCCCTACTTATAGATATGGTCGACAACACACCAATAAGAAGGGCTCTACTAGGAACGGCTCCGAGACATCCTAGGACTCTTTTAAAACTTGAGGCTCTGATACCAAGTTTGTCACTCCCCAAGTTGAGGGACATGACCAGCGGTCGACCGGGTATCCCCAGTCAAGCGAACCTGGGTGCCTTTCCTACCCCATGTGTTACCTCGTATTTTCCATTACTTTTTAGCCAAATGAAGTAACCATATACAATTAAACACCTATTTAATTCAAAATATACACACGGTACACGATTCTTAGTGTGGTTTAATTTTTACATAGCCCAACATACAAGATACATATCAAATAAGTTCATGACCCATATTTTCTATTTACGGAGCCTCTAAACATGAAAAAGGATGATATAGTACTTGCAGGTAATAAGGCTCCGGCTATACCTTATACAAATATCAAAACAAGATCCCAAAACAGTAGCGGCATGAGCCACGTTGGGCCCCAAAATGAAAGGGGCTCGCCAATTCAGCTGACAGGAAGTGATGAGGAGCTACGGTCGGTGGACTTGAGTACCTGCTATGGATCCACCTACAATCATAAAAGTAATGTAGCGCCCTCAGCAAAAGGGACGTCAGTACACTTAAATTGTACTGGTATGTATGAACAAACTTTGCTCCAAGTAAACTTGAACGGTACACAAGTAGGTAACAGTAATAGAAACAACAATCTAATGCACAAGGAAGGAATAATCAAGCCAAACAAGTTTACAATCTCTCCTGTTTCCCCTTCCACATTTCCACATCAATAATTTCTCAATTTTCTCATATTTCTATTTCAATAGTGATTTTGATCACTTTCTATTACCTCGGCCACCCTTATCACCACAACCCACACCTTATAACTTTGTGTTGCGGCGCGCAACCCGATCCCACCGTACAGTTACAATTCACAAACAACACAACAACAATGAACAATTCACAAAGATCAACAACAACACTTCTTAAGAAGTAACAACAACAATTTACAAGTATTTCCATAACCATACATACTATTTCCATCATATTCAACAACTCACATGTGCTTTACGTCACAACGATAATTTCCCACAATAAGCCATAGATGTTGCTATCACAGTTATTCCAGTTGCATCAATTACTATTTCCTTCCGTCATTTGTTCCTCGGTTCTTACCACATATCACATTCACAATCATACCAATCACATGAGTTTCACAATTAATCCACGCAGATATCACATACCAAACATTCGTACACCAAACAAGGCGATTTTACAAAGGTCAAAGTTCGCCATACATACCTGGAGCCGAATTCCCTTTCAATATCTACTTCCAACTTTACCAAAAAGCATGGCACTGTCAATCTAGTGCACAAATTAATACATACTTCTTAGAATCAAAGTTCACAATCACTACCCGAACACATTTAGGTTATAAACCCTCCTTTACACAATTCTTTACTCCCACCCAATTACTCTTACTAGATTTTAGGTTTTAATAGACATGCATGAGTGTTTAGACCCCTATTACCAAGAATCAATGTATAAGAATCTCCCTTTTTGTTAAAATCTAAAAATCAATGAAAAAGGGTTGGAGATTTTACCTGCAAGGATGGAGATAAAGATAATACTCAAAAATTTCCGGGCCTGGGTGACTTTGGAAAATCAAATTGAGGAAGATGAACTTTCTCTCTCAAGAATCCTCTCTTCCCTCTCTCTTATTTTGTTCAGTAAAATGATTAAAAAGAGGGGTTAGGGTATTTTATTGAAAAGGGGGTCGGGTTTAAAATTTAGAAAATTTAGAGTCCGAGTCGGGTCTGCGGTCACATTCTACGATCACAGATACGAAATGCAGTCCGCATAATGGACCACAAAATGTGTTCCAAAAACCTTTTTCCATTGTTTCGGTATGCGGCGGAAATGCGGTCCGCATACATGATTTGCGGTCGCATAATGGACCGCATTTTTTACTTCAAATTGACTGATCAATTGACTCACTTTGCGATGCAAAATGTGGTGCGCATATCAGTTATGCAGTCCCATAGTGGACCGCATTTTGACCTTGATTTTAACCAAATCCTAACTCTATCTGCGGCAGAAATGCGGTCTGCATACTTGATCTGCGACCGCATTTCGACCCTTTTCTGGAAAAACTTTTACTCTGATTTTCAAATGCTGAATCAGTACAAAGGGTATACATTCCTAACATATATTCGGGACATGACACTGCGGGCTACTAGCTCTTTGAGTACAAGTTTTCACGTGGCCTTACAAATTTTCAAAAAACTTCCTTTAATATCCCTTCCTCAATCATGGAAAAAATTAATTCTATCCCCTTTCCCCTCCAAAGCATAGATAAACCCCTTTGGAGTCTCAACCCAAACAGGATATTCAACACAAAATCTTGCTACAACTTACTAATCCAAAGAGACATTAGTAACCAAGACTTTGAGTGGATATGGAAATGACCTTGTCCTAACAAAATAATATATTTCTTTTGGAAAATCCTTGACAATAAGATTCCTTGTATTTCATATCTCTATCACATTGGAATCAATATAAACCCCAATTTCGCCAGTTGCAAAAACCAAGAGGAAACCATCACTCATATTTTCCTCACATATCCCATAGTCTCAACCATATGAAGACAATTCAATATCACGAATATGAACACTGATCCGTACAAACACTGGCTAACCAAGCTAAGAGACATAAACCCAATTCCCCTGAATATTCCTTTGAAAAATCTCTTACCTTTCCTTCTATGGGGAATATGGATCAATAGAAACAACAACAATATCAATAACACTCACTACCCCCCCCC
>MU778865.1:49896-62580 GCA_026770625.1 Nicotiana glauca
ATTTTGCAAGAGTAGGTTAGTTGTCAAACGAAGAGAACCTGAACAAGTTACTTTAACTCTATAACCATTGGGAAGTATGACTAAGTAAGGAACAACAAGAGGTTTTATATCAATTAGAAGGGATTTTTGGGGAGTCATGTGATTAGTCGCTCCTGAATCTATTATCCAAGGATTACCAACTACTTTAGAAAGATTGCAAGCAAAAACACGACAGGTTATAGTATCAACATAGGGAAGCAAACGTGCAAAATTGGCAGATGCAGAAATAGTAGTATCTGGAGAGATCTTAGACTGTTGGAACAAGCTCATCAAATGCTCGTACTGCTCCTTTGTGAAACCATAGCTTTTGGAATCAGATTGTTCACAGCGATTATCAGAGGAAAGAACATCTGGTTGAAGATCATGAACTGCATTATGAGATTCTGAAACATAAGCGTAGGCAGTAGTTTTTCTGAATTTGCTAGGTTGGGGAGCACCAGGGTAACCATGTAATTTGTAACATTTTTCTATATTATGCCCTGGTTTCTTGCTGTATTTACACACCACAACAGCTCTTTTAGAATCGAAATTGACTTTCTGAAGATATGTCTTGTGCACACCAGTAGTAAAGGAACCAACTAAAGGTTTTTGAACTTCAGTAAAGAATGAAGCAGATTCAGAAGAGAAGGTAAGAGGTGTGGATTGAGCCTCGCACTGACTTTCATCATTTAATAACATGGAATATGCAGTATCAATGTCGGGCAAAGGTTTCATTGCAAAAATATTCCTCCTAATCGTGGTATATGTGTCGTTAAGACCCATTAGAAACTGATGAAACTTTTGATACTCCTCTAGTTTCTGAAAAGCCTCCTTGCATCCACACACACAATCAGGATAAGTGATTGAATACGCTAATTCATCCCATAGCTTCTTAATCCTAGAAAATAACCAGCAATGTTAGAATTTCCTTGAGAAATTAAAGACAGGGCCTTGCGTATCTGATAAACTTTAGATCCATTGGGTTGTCCATATCGCTTCCTATATCCTTCCACAACTTGGAAGTCGATTCCGTATACATAACACTCTCCCTGATTTCAGCTTCAAAACTGTTCAAAATCTAAGCAAATACCATATCGTTACAACGACACCAAGCTTCAAACAATGGCAAATTTGGATTAGGCTTAGTGATAGTGCCGTTGATTATCCCTAGCTTATTTTTGCTGGACAAATCAATCAACATTCCCCTTCTCCAGCTGCCATATCCCATCCCATTAAATCTATCGTCCAGAATAACTGTCCTAGGGATATCAGTGGGATAAAGGTACAATGGATGTGAGTTTCAACAGAGGTCGAATCGGAAACTATAGCAGGAGTGGAAGCAGTAGTAGAAGCAGACCTGGTATCCGATGGTGCCATGATACTGTTATAAGAAACTAGGGTTTCGAATTGAAAGGAGAAGCTTTATACTGTTGAAACTTTTCAACGAGAACCCATCGAAGCAAAATACAAATGAATTGAAATGTAATACCATGTCTCTTTGCTAAATCGACGATTCAAAAATATAAAACACCTTCAATGGCGTCAATTTCGAAGAACGTTACCGGAACTGTCGAATTGACCGTAAAAAAAATAAAAAAATTGACGCAAAGCTATCACCGGACTGAAGTTGGATCTCTGATCTAGGGAAATCCGGGCTCTGATACCATGTTACAAATCAAAATCAAATGAATTTGATAAAACGTTCCGAACAAAGTTTTACGAGAGAGAGAGAGAGAGGACTCGAACCTTCCATTCAACTGAGAGAAGAAAATAACAGAATGAGTCTTCTAGCCCCTTTTAAAATGTTGACTAGTTATTTATACTAAATATAAAATTGAGGCTATCTCTACAAAGTGACTATATGTGCAATAATAAATAATGCTACCGAAGAAGTCTTCAAGGTGGGTCAAATTTGATGTATTGGGCTGAGTCGTGTATTTGGGCCTCTGTACCAAGAACCTGGGCTTCAACATAATAGACTAATACTCCTAGGCAACCAGAATGTCTCAAACATTGGGCTACCGAGTCGTGACAAGCTGCTTTCGCATATCTTATGTACTAAGTACATTCTTTAATGCTTTTATGATATAAATATCCATATTATCAACACAAAAAAAAATGATTAAACCCTAAAAAACTATTTCATGACTAAGCAATGAAACACGATTCAACTAAACCTATATACGATAATATCAACAAATTAACCAAAAGAGTACCGCATAATAGTAAAAAAAATTACCAAAAAATTGCTCCTCGATGAATAACCCATGATTACACATCACATAATAGGGGGAAAATGTGAAAACTAAAATCGTACCTATACTTAATACTTACTCTTCTTGAAGAAGAACCAATGCACTAAAGATTCCCCAAGTAAAAAGATGAAAAAAACAAAAAATTCAACAACAAAACCGCTGAGAAATAACAAAAGGATGAGCGGAACATGCAAAGAAAGAGCATGTACAGTTTAGTTTGAAGGAAACACTTCTTTTAGGGGCGAAGGGAAAAACGTCCTTTTAAAACCATTTTAACAAAGCGTAGGTATATCTGCAAAAAATAAAACAAAGTGGGTACAGGTCCAAATAGGGCGCCAGATGGAATTTTTACTATCAAAACCTATGCTGGAATAAAGTCCACTTGTAAATTTTGTCATCTTTGCTTCAAGTTTACGTACCACATCCCTGACAATAAAATAGGACCATAAAACACTAGAATACACATAATTTTCCATCATTTTCTGATTATGTCCATAAAAATCAAAATTTGTGGTCAAATTCCAAACAACACATTCGTAGTATCTCAGGAATAGGCTCATCTAAGCTGGTATAGAATCTAGAAACGATGCGAAGGTATAAGACTATACTAAAATACAGTGTTTTATGTACTATGATTTGTTATAAAGATAGTTACCAATTGCCAAACACACTTTCATCCGACAACAAAGCAAAGACTGCAAAAAAGCGTCACTGATAGCTCTGCTTGACAACTGAATCCACAATGACTTCCAAAATTTCTGTTATTACGTTAGGTAACAGAGATATGGATGAACACTTCATTTACCTCAGAAGATGTTTAAAATTCTATAAGAGAAACAACCAAACAAATCGCTGGATAATGGTCTTTAGGAATAACTCTGCCAAAAAATTGATATATTCAATAACATGCAAAAATAAAAAATTGCTTCCCCAGTATGCCGTGCTAAATATCGGAACTCTGTTCAGTACTATGAATCAGGATTTCATTAAATCTTGCAATAAAAAATAATACTACCTTTTACTATTGACAAAATAGTGATGATCACTTTTTTTCGAGCCTTCATAAGATTCACGCGAAAGCCAGCCATAACCTGCATTTATAAATCAGCACTAACAATAAGAAAAGGAACTATAGATCACGAGAAAAAAGGAACTAACAGATGCCTAGGATCTATGGAAAGATGAAATCTGATTCACAATGTTGGATTATGGGTCATGGGTGGCTCCATGTGGGCTGACCCGACCCGGTTAGGAGAGATAAGGGAGAGAGGTTAAGGGAAGTTACCGCATGACCACAAATACCCACTAAACGGAACGTGCAAAAAGGGGTGAGTGGTGGGTTATTTTTCTTAATCGCTACTCTGCCTATTTATGTGGAAGAGAAAATATAGAACTGAGTACCATAAGATTTTTTTTCCTCTGAATCCCTTCTTCTCCCAACGAAAAACATACATAAGTAAGGGCATCTAATTGGTGGAAGATTAACTTTGTTTCCTAGTGATTCAAAGTTCGGTTTGGGACAATTGTTTCGGTGGTAGTTCAACAATTCTTCCACTGCGTTGACAAGTCCGCTAATGTTGTTCTCGCCCCGCGATTATTTTTTCAACAATGGCATCAGAGCCTGATAGTTTACTCCTAGTTGTTGCCACTGTGATATGTACCTCGTTACCGATAATTGTTGTTTGAATAAGGCATTTTTTTTTGTGCGCCGTAAAACGTTCTTGAACATGCTTTCAGCAAAGAAGAAACAACACAGAAAGGAAAAGAATTTTTTTTACACTGGCTATTTGATATTATTGGCTCTACATCAACGACAAATAAAACGTCTCAATGTTGTCTTCTGAATGCCAATATTATTGTCTTCTGAATGCCTACGTGATTTTCCTTGAAACTATCAGTTTAATAATTTCGTCAATTACCGTAAAATATAAAAAGAAAATATGGATGTTTTGTTAAAAAAAAAATGACCCTTGAATATTGTATTTATTGGTACTGCCTCTTTCTTAGAATTTTCCCACTTAATCAATAATGTTTCTCCTTTTATAATGCTACGTTGACAGTCAAAATAAGTGACAGAGATTATGTTTGTTTACAACAAAATAATTATGGTTTTTTAGATATCTTGCGTACTTAATGTAATATTGTGTGGCTTCAGTATCTTAATGAGTCACTTCTGGAAGACTTGCACCCTATATTCAAAGAAAGAAACATTATCTGTTTCAATGAATTAAAATTAGTTTAGTCCTGATCCCTCAATTAATATCCTTCTATAAGTAATTGTGATATATGTTGTCACATAAAATGGTTGGATCATTCTTATTGTTTTCTTGGTCCAATTTCAGATATGGCTAAACAGGGACAAGTTCGAATTACTCCAAGTGGAAGTTCTCGAAGTCAAGGAAGGGAAAAACGTAAAAAGGTACGTCGTCACAGGACTTATTTGTATTATGATTCAGGCTCAGAGCCTGAAGTCATCAGGAATGTCCCAAGGGCGAGACGAAATCCGTTAAGGGATAGAAGGGCTGAACGAAGGGAAAGAGAAAAGAAATTTGGAGTTTAAGGAATTTAAGATGCGCCCTGATGTTTCCGTTCCTGAACATGTACACCTTTTTAAGATAAAAAGAGCTGAATTGTCTAATTACGTAGAAATTACTGATTGGGAAGCATTAGCTATTTTAGCAGACTCTCTTTGAGAGCTTTGGGGTGAAATTTTAACTGAGATTTATTATGATGTTTGGCCTAGTGCACCTTTTAGCGCATATGAGCAAGAGTTAGAGTTCGATTGGTATATGGACGTCCTAGCAAACATGTTAATTGTTATTATCTGTTTTATTAATAAAATTTATATTATGTTATTTGTCATACTAGTTACATACATTGTTTATTATATCTTTTGTAATGGATTGAGGCTTAAAATATGTACACACTAAGAAGTGATATAAAAATTAATTAAAAATATTTAGATATAGATGATGAATGAAAACGTAATGACCGTTCGATTCTATACTAAATATTAAATTATTATAATTAGATTTTCTTGAGTGTGTAATCACATGCATAAATTAACTGAAGTATATATTGATGAGTTCAACTTGTAATATTGTCTCTAATAACAGATATGGCATCAAAAAGTATCATTGCTCACTTGAACAAGGGTGAAAAACTGAATGGTAAAAATTACGATATCTGGAGTCGTAGGATGTGGTATGTACTCGAATAGCAAGATGCTCTTGAAAGTATTAACCATGTAATGAGTCACCCAGAGGAGGATAATGCTTCCCAACATATGAGGGATCTGGAAACTTACAATATTTGGAAAAAGAAAGATTCCACTGCAAGTGGAATCATTGTAGGTTCATTTGTTGATGATCTCATCCACGAATGTGAGCAATATCCTACTGCTCAAGTCAGCTGGGCACATTTAAGAGAGACATATGGTAGTACGACTGTGACTCGTCTTCGACAGCTGACAATCAAGTTTGACACATACAAAAAAGGTCATGATCATAGTGTTAAGCAACATCTAAGAGTGATATCAAATATAATTGCTCAACTCAAAAGTGTTGTCCATCTTCTCTCTGATGAGCAGTGGGTTCAGGCAGTGATTCGGTCTCTTTCGATTAATTGGGAACATTTGAAGGTTAACTTGACCCACAATAATAGCGTCAAAACTTTTGTTGATGTTACCCGTCATGTGGAGCTTGACGACGAGCAGCTTGGTGCTGCTACAGTTGTACCTAATGTCTTTGTGGCAGAATCAAGTGGTACAAAGACATCAAACTTCGAGCGCAAAAGAAAATGGAAAAATGACGGAATGGATAAGGAGACCGGAGAAGGACCTTCTAAGAAATGAAATAAGCCAAATTCCAAGAAAGAAAAACGGTTCTACAAGAAGAAAGACAAGAGCAAGATGAAGTGTTACAATTATCAAGTTCCAAGGCATTTTGCTCGTAAGTGCACTGAGCCGAAAAGGTAGCATTTCAACAAGAATCTCTTATTGCTATATATGTTTCTAGCACTATGTCACGACCCTAAATCCCAAACAGTTATTTAACATTTATAAATGTCTCTCGTGAAGATAAGGCCAGCCAACAAAATAAACGCTTCCTTTAAAAAGTTATTTAACATTTATAAAACTAAAACAGGATTAGCATAATCAAAAGCATGGAAAACAACAATAACAATAGGGAACCATCCCGTCACAGCCCGACATCGGGGTGTCACTAGTCATGAGCTACTACAGAGTTCACTAAAGTACTACAAGTCCGTAAATAGGAACAAATTCTGAAAATAACAGGAACAACATAAAATAAGGGAGAAGATCTGGTGCCGCAGACGCTAGCGGTCACCTGACTCAGCCATGAGAACAAATCTTCAAACAACTCAAAACCCGCTATCGGGAACAATACTTGCAACTGCACGCGAGGTGCAGAGAGTAAAGTGAGTACTCTGACTCAGTGAGTAATAAAAGTAAATAATAGCTGAAAGTAAGAAATCACGTAAGGCACTCCATCATGCTATATAGAACAGTACAACCCTTTTTGAGGAGAAACTATAAAATCATGAAAATCCTTTGGAAAACATCTGGGCTCAGTAAAAACCTCTTTTGAAAATATTCCTTTTTGACAGTTGCGAAAATAATTTCACCAAGTAGGGAATAATCAGAAATCTGCCCCTCGGGCTCCATATCAACCTCTCTGTATAGTATCAGCCCCACGGGCTCACTCTCAACTCACAAAGTACAACATCAGCCTCTCGGGCTCACTCCCAACTCACAAAGTACAACATCAGCCTCTCGGGCACAGCACTCCATTAACAAATAATACCAGGGTATCTGGTAAACAGTGCAAGAAGTAGCATGGATGCCAATGATATGAGTGCTGAATGTCATGACAACATTTCCAAATAAGAACAAATGCATGAGTGTAATGCAATGCATATGACGGTACACTCTACTACCTACTGTGGCGTGCAGCCCGCTCCATTTATTTATCGTCGGCGGCGCTCACTGGGGTGCGTACAGACTCCAGAGGGGCTCCTACAGCCCAAGCGCAATAACAAGCCATCTCGTGGCATCAAATCTAGGCTCTCAGCCTCATATCAATATCAGTATAATCATCCAGGCACTCGGCCTTAATATCAATGTAACACTGTTGCGGCACGCAGCCCGATCCACCTATAATCAATATAATACTGCTGCGGCGCACAGCCCGATCCATGCTCAGTCTAGAAAATCATCATAAGCCCCTTGGGCATTTATAAAATAGTAGTTCTCAGCCCGAAATATCATTTGAGTTTTCAAAACTTAGAAGTATGGCTGAGTTTGCAAAACAGTATTTAAAACCTTGGACTGAAACCAAATGATATACAAGATATGCTAAAACAGTAATATCAATCCCCAAAGGATTCACATAGTTGGCACGAAGCCCAAACATGGCAGTCATCCCATAGTATGATGATACAAGCAGTTTCAGTCAAATACACGGAAAAATCAACAACGGGGACGGACCAAGTCACAATCCCCAACAGTGCTCTACCCCACGCTCATATCCGGCGTGCAAGTCACCTCAATACAATACTATAATGTGCAAATTCGGGGTTTCAGACCCTCAGGATATCATTTACAAGCATTACTCACCTCAAGACGGTCAAACGTCTACTCCGCTATGCCGTTGCCTTTCGAATTTACTTCCTCGCATAACAAATCTGCCCAAAATTACAACGAATATATTGCATTATACTAAAGAGACAATACCCAATCGAAAACAATCGAAAAATATCAAAATTCACGAATTTGACAAAACCCGAGCCCCGGGCCCACGTCTCAAAACTCGGAAATTTTTACATCATCGGGTTCCTTATCTCGCCACGAGTTCATACATACCAAGAATACTAAAATCGGAGTTTAAATGACCCCTCAAAATCCACTTTGAAATGCCAAATTTCCAAGCCCCGGTTTTTACCATTTTAGCTAAATTTCCATGATTTCATAGATGGATTTCACAATAAAAACGAGTTTTGAGTCCAAGAAACTTACCTCCAACGTTCCCCCTTGAATCCCTCGTTAATCTCCTTCAAAAATCTCCAAAAACGAGCAACTGTGGGTGTAAAATGAGCCCAAAATTGCGACTGATGTGTTTTAAAACATTTTGCCCAGGTATTTCACTCTTCGTGATCGCGGAGAACAATTTTCCAGCCCAAAATTTAATCTTCACGATCGCGGTCAACCCTTCGCGCTCGCGATGAATAATTCCAGCTCCTCCGGACAGCCTTCAGTATAATGGTCATAACTTTTTGCACACAACTTCGAATGACAAATGGTTTGATGTTATGGAAACTAGACACATGGGACTATAACTTTCATATGTTGCTCATTTCCCGAATCCTTATACATTGCGAGATATAAGCTTCCAAATTCATTCATGTGTATTAGAGATCCTTCTCGGACAGCCTATAGTGTAACGTCCATAACGTTTGCTACATATGTCCAAATTACGATTTCTTTAGCTTTCTGGAAACTCTCGGAATTTCATTCCGACCCTCGGATCAAAATCGCGCATGCCAACCGGATTTCGCCAAAATCCTAACTTCGCCAAAATAGGCTAACTTCTACACCGAACCTCCAAAATTACTTCTGATTGCTCTCCTAAGTCTTAAATCATCTCCCGGAGCTAACCGAGCCATCAGAATTCATATCCGATCCCTCTAACTCATAAGTCAACGCTCGGTTGAATTTTCCAACTTAAGTATTCTTAAAAGAGACTAAGTGTCTCATTTCTTGTCAAAATCACTCCAAATCAATTCTAACGCACCCAATACCGATAATGAAACATAAGGAAGCAGAAAATGGGAACAACGGGGTAGTTACTCATGAGACGACGGGTCGGGTCGTCACATTCTCCCCAACTTAAACAAACGTTCATCCTCGAACGTGCCCAGAGTTGTTCCAACAGCCAACTAATCGCTGGATAACCTTACCATTCTTATACATGGGGGATGATCCCACGTCATCCTATCTCATGTAGGTCCGACAACACATTATAATTGAAATTTTGCAATCCCATCTAGCCCATAAGCCATAGGGCCACATTTCCATTAAAATCATTCATATGATCAAAATCCCACATTTATACTATGAATAAGACGAAAAAGCTGCAATAACCCATACCTGCAACCTCAGGTGCAATTACATGACATAACACGTGACTCAAACGCTCGCAGTGATAACTCCCATTAACGGCAGAGAACACAAGGCCTGAATACTGGTAGAAAAACCTCTTAACAACTAAAGTTTCTTTCCATTGCTTTTACATATACTGCAACTGATAACTAAAACATGCAGTAAGCCATCACCATTTCTCGGATCAACTATTCATGGAACCACTTCTCCTTTGGAAAATACTACATCAAATTTCTGAGTTGAAGCTCTATATTATCCTTCCAACACACTAAAATCGAATCTGCTCATACTCATTAAAGATCCCAATGATCTCATTTAATTAACACACTACTCTGGTGACACTACACATTAATACAAGACTAAGCCACAACTCGTATAATACGTGCACCAATAAGCAACAGTCCGAACATACCTAATTCATGAAAATGACTCGAATGAAAGAGTTGTGCCTTGAGCTTGCCAGAAACATCACAACACCAGGCTACGGATCCGTCTCAGATCATAGAATAGAACACCCAAATCTAACCTGCAAGGTCATATCACCACATAACCTCGCTACAATGCACGATCCTATCCAAATAATGCTCCACATAGGACACCTCAAGTCACGATGCTCGAAACCAACAACTACGCATAACTTGATGTTTGGAACCAAAGTGAATCTCTACACCCATGGTGAAACAAGTAACATAAACCATGCAAACCCGATAGGATATAACCAATACGCCCTTCACCGAGCAACACCCAATTATTCTTTTCACTCGACTTCCACTGCGAAACTCCGATAGAAACTGCACCATAGGTACTTGTAACCAACAAATAGCAACGTCTCACAACCCAGGAAGGTAACTCATAGATTCCCAAATTACTAATGGTTCAAAACAACCGAATCAAAACATCCTTCGCCAACAACTCGAAGTCAACAAAATCGTCTCGATGCCAGACACATATCCATATAGGTCTACCAATGGACCACACATCCACTCCAATTACACACAACAGATAAATAACCCTTCGAAGGTCCACACTGACTGGATCATAGCACATACTAATATCTGACTAACTTACCCACATTTTCCCATCCACAATCGCAAGCTAACATGTATATGAGAAATCCAATCTCCAAATCTATAAAACATACGAATTACCATATCTAATCCCAATTCCGCTACTCTCTTATATAAATCACCTCTAGCACCCAGTCACATCCTGAGAGATACTCTAAAATTCTTCTATGCCACCAAGCAAACTCGAATATCAGCAGTCGATCTATCTTGAAAGTGCCGCACTACTACTAAGTGCCATTAACTTAACCAAATTGCCCTTTTTCTGAAACATATAATCTCGTCAAATCATTTCTAATTAGCAGTACCATTTCCTTAATTATTTGAGGCTACCCGCTGCCTAAGAGTTTTATGAACTAAGAGTTTTATGAACTCCCTTTCAGAACTGAACTGAACCTTACACACACTAATCTCGATCCTCCACTACATATCACATAATCTAGTCCTATAACCTTTCAAATGTCCATAATAACTCCCATTTTTCTCATAACACACAAGAACAACCATCACAATCAGAGTAATCCTCCCCAGTTCACAACCCAATATGCCAAGTGCCCTCCAGGCATGAATCTTTAATTTAACGACAACATCACAAACTTCATACTTGGTTTACATCTTTAATCAATCAGGTGATCACATGCCACACTTATATAATCTTCCCGTGGGACACACTCCCACAACCTACCACAACAACATCTGGAGCGTACCTCCAAACCACCGGTCACACTAACGTTAAAGAACGATCAAGAATCATTAACCAGGACGCAAAATCCTTTTTACAAAATACCGATCTTAGGTGGCGCTGAAGACAATGCCAACTTACCGTAAACATTGAAACTTATATCCTGCTCATCTGAGCTCATTACATCTTGTCAAAAACTTTCCTTCACTCGTGCCATTCTCGACCCAATTTCCACAACCAGAACTGATTCACCAGCATACATCAAATCGGAACTAACATAGTATATAACCGTACAATCCGCTAACCAATAGCAAGCTCCCCAACTTGGCTCGAAGCCATAGATCACAACATATATACTATATTGCTGCCGTAATGCCATGGTGAGATTAAACTCACTCCTTCACAAGCTTGTGGAAACATGAATCATCAGAAATTTTAACTCTTCTGAAATTTTTTTGTATTCACTCACACAACAGTTAAGCCCACTCTTTAGGCGACAAAATTTTTACTAAGTCCCAAATTTTTTCATAAATTTCGGTAGATTTTCCTTTGTAGTTGGGACTATCCACCTGCCAAAGAATTACCAAAACTATCCTAACAACACGTCCACAACTTGACAAAGTATCACAATGTATATCAACAACATTAATCTCAATATTACATGTATTATATTATCAAAATTGATACATGGACATGCGTTGCACCTATTTGAATCATAACACATAGAAAATACCTTTCAATCCTCCATTATTGGGCTATTCAACCGAGTAAGAACATATTCTTTCTTTAATGTTTTCGACATTCAAGGTGGTCTCCTTGACTCAATGATTTCGTTATAATACATTTACAGAAGCGATCTCAACTCCCAGACTTATCTAACTAGTATGACAAATAGTTTTCCCTCATCAGCCAATTACTCATAAGCTTTACCTTTAGTTCATGTTTTTGTATACCTTACACTGTCACACACATTACACAATCACTTAATCTTCCTGTGTCTAAACTCATACCGTAACATGAGATTTACTTCACCCCAAATAGGAGACATGAAAAGATTCTTCACGCACCTATAACTTGGGACTATACATCCTATCACAATGGAAATCATAGACTCAATAGTTCATCTATTATCCAGCAGACTTCTTAGTCACTACCAAGTCATACGCAAAGATCCGGCCTCAAGTCCTCCAAGCTGGCCCAACATCAACTCACGGAGATTACATCTCGACCCTTGATCGGGGAATTACAAGCCATCAAGGCACATCTAATACTGAGCGCTCATGCGCGCATACGAACGCATGGAAGGAATTTCAAAAAATTCTTTCCAAGATGAATCAAGGAAGCACGATAAGAATTCAAAAATGTGAAGCTTTCCTAAAGGTTCTGCAGCCTCTCGAGGACAAATACAGACGTCTCTGTACCGATCCGCGAGACTCTACTAAACCTGCTCATGACTCGTGAGACCTAGTAACCTAGGCTCTGATA
>MU778865.1:62623-132979 GCA_026770625.1 Nicotiana glauca
TACTACAGAGTTCACTAAAGTACTACAAGTCCAGAAATAGGAACAAAGTCTAAAAGTAACAGGAACAACATAAAACAAGGGAGAAGATCTGGTGCCGCGGACGCTAGCGGTCACCTGACTCAGCCATGAGAACAAATCTTCAAACAGCTCAAAACCCACTACCGGAAACAATACCTGCAACTGCACGCGAGGTGCAGGGATTAAAGTGAGTACTCCGACTCAGTGAGTAATAAAAGTAAATAATAGCTGAAAGTAAGAAATCACGTAAGGCACTCCATCATGCCATATAGAACAGTACAACCCTTTTTGAGAAGAAACAGTAAAAGCGTGAAAATCCTTTGGAAAATATCTGGGCTCAGTAAAAACCTCTTTTGAAAATATTCCTTTTCAACAGTTGCGAAAATAACTTCAACAAGTAGGGAATAATCAGAAATCTGCCCCTCGGGCTCACTCCCAACACACAAAGTACAACATCAGCCTCTCGGGCTCACTCCCAACTTACAAAGTACAACATCAGCCTCTCGGGCACAACACTCCATTAACAAATAGTACCAGGGTATCTGGTAAACAGTGTAAGAAGTAGCATGGATGCCAATGATATGAGTGCTGAATGTCATGACAACATTACCAAATAAGAACAAATGCATGAGTGCAATGTAATGCATATGATGGTACACTCTAGTACCCGCTACAGCGTGCAGCCCGCTCCATTTATTTATCGTCGACGGCGCTCACTGGGGGTATGTACAGACTCCGGAGGGGATCCTACAGCCCAAGCGCAATAACAAGCCACCTCGTGGAATTACATCTAGGCTCTTAGCATCATATCAATATCAGTATAATCATCCAGTCACTCGGCCTCAATATCAATGTAACACCACTGCGGCGCGCAGCCCGATCCACCCATAATCAATATAATACTGCTGTGGTGCATAGCCCGATCCATGATCAGTCCAGAAAATCATCATAAGCCCCTTGGGCATTTATAAAATAGCAGTTCTCAGCCCGAAATATCATTTAAAATATCATTTGAGTTTTCAAAACTTAGAAGTATGGCTGAGTTTGCAAAACAGTATTTAAAACCTTGGACTGAAACCAAATGATATGCAAGATATGCTAAAATAGTAATATCAATCCCCGAAGGATTCACATAGTTGGCACGAAGCCCAAACATGGTAGTCAGCCCATAGTATGATGATACAAGCAGTTTCAGTCAAATACATGGAAAAATCAGCAACCGGGATGGACCAAGTCACAATCTCCAACGGTACTCTACCCCACGCTCATATCCGGCGTGCAAGTCACCTCAATACAGCACTATGATGTGCAAATCCGGGGTTTCAGACCCTCAGGATATCATTTACAAGCATTACTCACCTCAAGACAGTCAAACGTCTACTCCGCTATGCCCTTGCCTTTCAAATTTACTTCCTCGCATGACAAATCTGCCCAAAATTACAACGAATATGTTGCATTATACTAAAGAGACAATACCCAATTGAAAACAATCGAAAAATATCAAAATTCACGAATTTGACAAAACCCGAGCCCCGGACCCACGTCTCTAAACTCAGAAATTTTTACATCATCGGGTTTTCTTATCTCGCCATGAGTTCATACATACCAAGAATGCTAAAATTGGAGTTCAAACGACCCCTCAAAATCCACTTTGAAATGCCAAATTTCCAAGCCCTAGTTTTTACCATTTTAGCTAAATTTCCATGATTTCATAGATGGATTTCACAAAAAAATGAGTTTTGAGTTCAAGAAACTTACCTCCAAACGTTCCGCCTTGAAGCCCTTGTTAATCTCCTTCAAAAATCTCCAAAAACGAGCAACTATGGGTGTAAAATGACCCCAAAATCGCGACTGATGTGTTTTAAAACATTCTGCCAAGGTATTTTACTCTTCGCGATCGTGGAAAATGCTTCGTGATCACTGAGAATAATTTTCCAGCCCAAAATTTACTCTTCGCAATCGCGGTCAACCCTTCGCGATCGCGATGAACAATTCCAGCTCCTCCGGACAACCTTCAGTATAATGGTCATAACCTTTTGCACACAACTCCGAATGACAAATAGTTTGATGTTCTGGAAACTAGATACATAGGGCTATGACTTTCATATGTTTCTCATTTCCTGAATCCTTATACATTGCGAGATATAAGCTTCCAAATTCATTCATGTGTATTAGAGATCCTTCTCGGACAGCCTATAGTGTAACGTCCATAACTTTTGCTACAGATGTCCAAATTATGATTTCTTTAGCTTTCTGGAAACTCTCGGAATTCCATTCTAACCCTCAGATCAAAATCTCGCATGTCAACCGGATTTCACCAAAATCCTAACTTCGCCAAAATAGGCTAACTTCTACACCGAACCTCCATAATTACTTTTGATTGCTCTCTTAAGTCTTAAATCATCTCCCGGAGCTAACCGAGCCATTGGAATTCATATCTGATCCCTCTAACTTATAATTCAACGCTTGGTTGACTTTTCCAACTTAAGTCTTCTTAAAAGAGACTAAGTATCTCATTTCTTATCAAAATCACTCCAAATCAATTCTAACGCACCCAATACCGATAATGAAACATAAGGAAGCAGAAAATGGGAAGAACGGGGTAGTTACTCATGAGATGACAGGTCGAGTCATCACACACTACTTTACTAACTGAATCTTATCATGTGTGGATGGTAGACTCAGGGGCCACCGACCGTGTGAGCTGCGATAGAGAAACGTTTATAGAGTTTCGTCGAGTTCCACCTGGATAAATAATGCTAAGCTTGAAGTCAAAGGGATAGGCGCTTGCAAAATGGATATGTTTGGTGGCCGATATATAATGTTGCAAGACGTCTTATATATTCCAGAGATTCGACAAAACTTAGTATCTGTGTCTGTTCTTCTAGACTTAGATTTAAATTTGACCTTTAGTCGCAGTGGTCTTAGAATTACTCAAGGCAATGTTTTTTTTATGATTTTGGACATCGTTATGATGGTTTTATTGTGTTAGATTGTAATCCTTATACATATAACTATTATGTCGATCGTTTTGTTATGGCATGTTATTCTAGTAACAATGATGTTGATGTTATTACATGGCATGCAAGATTAGGTCACATAGGGCAGGATCGGATGAATAGATTGGCTAAGGAAGAACGTCTAGGTCCTTTCTCTAAAATTGAAATGCCAACTAAAATTGTCTTGGCGGAGATTACACATAAACCATTTGGAAAATCTAAGCGAACTCATTTTCCATTGCAATTAATCCATTCCGATATCTGTGGTCCAATGAATGTGAGGGCTAGATCTGGTGCTTTATATTTCATTACGTTCATTGATGATTTCTCACTCTTTGGTTATGTCTATCTGATCTCTCATTAATCTAAAATACTTGAATGCTTTAAGAAATATGTGAATGAAGTTGAGAATCAATTAGACAAAAGAATTAATACCTTAAGAACCAATAGAGGGCGTGAATATCTTTCAAAAGAATTTGAAGGATTGTGCAATAAAAAGGGAATCACCATTTAGTTAACTATTCCATACACACCTCAATAAAATGGTGTAGCAGAAAGAAGGAATAGAACACTACTGGACATGATAAGGTCCATGATGGCGCAGGCAAATTTACCTATCTCCTTTTGGGGAGATGTGTTATTGATTGCATCTTATATATTGAACAAAGGGCCTTCTATGTCATTTTCTTCCACTCCTTATGAGCTATGGACTGGTCATAAACTAAACTTAAAGGATTTACGACCTTGGGGTTGTGTTGCATAGGTAAATGATTCTTTTAGCAAGTTTAGTAAATTAGGTCCAAAAGGAAAGAAATATATCTTTATAAGATATTTAGAACACTCCAAAGGGTATGTGTTCATTGGTGAATTAGAGGATGGAAGTGTTACTGATATTGAATCGTGAGATGTCATATTTTTGAAAAATGATTTTCCAAAGAAGGGCGAGGTAAAGAATGGAGAGAATCTTTATGAAATGTTGAACTCAAATAGTCAGTAAGTGCCTTCTGGCACAGTTGATAATCAAATCTATCAAGATCTTATTCTTGATCCGAGTGGGAGTGGGAGTGGGAACTCTTAATCCCAAAATCCTTCTAACGAACCTGAATTTCAACTACGAAAAAGTGCCAGGAAAAATATACCCAAATGTACTTATGAAATTAAGGATTATATTTACTTGGTATCTCCCACAGAAATGGATGAGCCAAAGTCTGTGACTGAGGCTTTATCAAGCCCTGGAAAGGATGAGTGGATGAAAGCAATAAAAGATGAATTCGAGCCTATGAATACCAACAAAGTCTGGGATCTAGTTGATCTTCCGCCTGGGCATAGAGCCATTGGGAAAAAATGGGTTCTCAAAGTTAAACACAAAGTGGATGGGTCAATAGAAAGATACAAGGCACGATTGGAGGCAAAAGGCTTTACTCAAGATGCTGGAATAGATTATGAGGAAACATTTTCACTAGTTGTGAAGTTTATCTCAATTCGCTTACTTTTGGCTATTGTTGCACGTTTAGATTTGGAATTACATCAAATGGATCTGAATATAGCTTTTCTCAATGGAGAACTGAATGAAGAAATCTACATGAAATAACCTGTAGGCTTCATCGTTAAAGGCCAAGAAAAGAAGGTCTGTAAATTGAAAAGATCTATTTATGGTCTGAAGCAATCTTCAAGGCAATGGTATTTAAGATTTCACAAGGAGGTGATCTCATATGATTTCACCATGATCAATGAAGACCACTGCATTTATGTGAAGAAGTCCAATGGGATGTTTGTAATTCTTTCTCTTTATTTGGATGATAATTTATTGGCCGAAAACAATTTGGAGTATTTGAAAACTATCAAGTCATGGCTTTCAAAGTCTTTTGACATGAAAGATATGGGCGAGGCAGACTATATCCTTGGAGTTAAAATCCAAAGAGACTGTTCCAAAAAGTTATTGAGTCTATCTCAAGAAACTTATATAAAGAAAATCTTGGAGTGTTTTCGCATGAATAGTTGCAAATCCATGGATACTCCTATAGCGAGAGGTAAAACTTTAAGCATTGAAATGTGTCCCAAGACTGAAAATGAAAAGGAAGACATGTCTCGAGTTCCATATTCAAGTGCTATCGGGAGTTTGATGTACGCTATGATGTGTACTCGCCCAGATATTTGTTATGTCGTAGGTCTGGTTAGCAGGTATCAATCCAATCCTGGAAGAGATAATTGGAAAGCTGTGAAGAGAATTTTCAGATACCTGAAGGGAACTGCAGATTATTCACTATATTATAGTGGAAATGATTTATACTTGAGAGAAAATACAGATGTTGATTGGGCTGATGATCGGAATGATAGAAAATCAACATCCAATTATGCCTTCTTACTTAATGGTGGTGCGATGTCATGGAAAAGTAAGAAACAAACTTGCACAACCCTTTCAACAATGGAAGCTGAGTTCGTGGCTTGTGCGTCTACAGTAAAAAAAGTTGTTTGGTTGAAGAGATTCTTTGAGCATTTTAATATTACAAAGAACTCTCAGGGTCCCATGGCTCTATATTGTGATAGTCAAGCAGCTATTGCATATACAAAAGATCCTAAGCATCACAGCAAGATCAAACACATTGATATCAAGTATAACTTTGTAAGAGACATGGTAGCAAGTGGAGAGATAAATTTATAGTACTTTCTTATGCGAAGCATGATAGCTGATTCTTTTACAAGGGCGATATCTAGAGACTTGTTTGAGAAACATGTTATGGCTCTAGGTTTGGGAAGGATAGGAACATATTTATGTATTGTAAAATGACTTTAGTAATATAATATGCTCATCAATATTTGACTCTTAAATTTTTCTTATATCTCGTATGTATGTGACGATGTTTTGTTAATAAAGTGTGTCGAACAAGTCGTGAGATTGGCTCTCTCACATGAGCAATCGCCTCTTACGTTAAGAATAGTGAAGAGATGAGACATTATGGAACCTTGGATAATGTGAGGTTATATTTACTTGCAGAGGTCGTTCTTGATAGCTTACGAATTTCACTATTCGATTATGACTTGTTTTGTAAGCCAGATACGAGTTTCTCTAAGAAGATGGTTTGAGGATTATTGAAGTGAGAAACTCGGGTTAGACACTTGAAGGTGCCTAGACCAAGATCTGTACGGTGTTGGATGATTAAAATAATAAGATACACGTGCCAATATAAGGTGAGAACACCGTGACATGTGTTTCATACCACGTGTGGTATCGACGATGGGATAATGGAAAAATGAATCCCTGCTTCTTCATTGTGTGAGATCCCAAAGAAGTTAGAGTGACTTTTATTGAAATACCTTTTGACCTTTTACTGTCTCTTGAAGTGCTAATCAGTGTTGCTACTTTAGCATGCCACTAATAGCCATGATTTATTCGGTAATGCAGTGTATGTCTAAGAACGTAGTTGATTTGGAATGAAAAAATTCGAGTACAAAGGGAAGACGACTAAAAATTAGTAATTTAACTTGTATTCATAGGTCGACTATTACACTTACCGTGAGGGCATTGGGTGTAATTGTGGATACAATGTTATATGAGAACTCGAGTTTTCCTCTTTTGAGGATGAGGGATCGAATAAGTAGCTATTGTAATAGCGAATAATGTCTGGGGTATTGCGAGTATTAGTATCCTCATGCCAGTAGTGAATCCTTTCCATATGTGGTTGGATTTCTACATAGAGCTTTAGTACAACCTTTAATTGGTTTTAGAATTTTACAGCTCTTTGTGCTCGCAGGTCGCACCAACTATTTCCAATATGAAAAGTGTATCAAAGACATCAGTCTGGCCCACTATGAGCGAAGTGGGAGATATTGAATTATGGGTCAAGGGTCGCTCCATGTGGGCTGACCTGACTCGATTAGGAGAGATAAGGGAGACAGGTTAAAGGACGTTACCACAAGACCACAAATACCCACTAAACTGAACATGCAAAAAGTGGTAAGTGGTGGGTTATCTTCCTTAACCGCTACTCTGCCTATCTATGTGAAAGAGAAAATATAGAACTGAGTACCGTAAGAATTTTTTTTTCTTTGAATCTCTTCTTCTTCCAACGAAAAATACACACAAATAAGGGCATCTAATTGGTGGAAGATTAACATTGTTTCCTAGTGATTCAAAGTTCGGTTTGGGGCAATTGTTTCGGTGGTGAGTTTAATAATTCTTTCACCACGTTGACAGGTACACTAATAATGTTCTCGCCCCGCGATTATTTTTTCAACACAAATGTGCAAGAATTTTCCTTGCTTCTCTGTTGCAGCCTTTGCTCATGAATCAAACACAAAAACCAATCCCTACAAATATTGCAATATGATTACTCCACATGACTCGTGGATCTAGGGAACCAACTTAACTTTAAACAATACATGAAAGTGAACTAGTCAGAAGAGAGTTATCGAAAGTACAGTAGAACCTGCTTAGGAACATGTCCAACCAAGTTTGTTCACTTCGTCTGTTATATGTGGAATAAGTGATACCATAGCTTGTGCGGTATAAGTGACAATCTATCAATGAAACGCCACATGGCAGTTTCCTGAGCAGGAGCAAAAAGAATCATAGGGAAAGCCAATCATTACCAAGAAGCAAGTAAGCATCATATCCCATCAGATCACTAGCAACATATCAAAGCAAATAAGTTATGCAACAAAGGGAAGAGGAGAGATAATACAATATGAAAATCACCAGTTTCGGGCATCATTATGGCTACTGGTTATATACCAAGGCAAAAGCATTATCCACATTTTATTCACGCTTCATACCAAGTGTATTGAATATAATTATTACTAAACAACTACTACTTACTGAAAGCCATAGAGCTCATTCTATTTTGTATATAAAGTAAACGTTAAAACCTTTGGAAGTTCAAAGTACAAGCAACTGAAAGCCAGGAACTTCAAGAATACTCACGCAGCACCAAAACAAAATCTTGACCCCTCTTACTGAAGTTAGAATATAAAAATTCTGTCAATAAGTTGACAACACTTGATAGTACCAGAATATAGAAAGCAAATTCAGTAGAAACATTTTATCCTCTTCACTGATTTGTTGATACTGCCAAATCGAGCGAACACTCAGGAGGTCTATGGGGGAGAGTTGATGCCACGACCCCTGTTCGCCCTCCGTGAACATGTCGTGACGGCACCTAGTCCCTACAACTAGGTAAGCCTATCAATGCGGAAAAACAATTTAATTTGCAGAAATTATTACTCAAAATCAAGGTTTAATAGAATGGCACATACAGCAAAATGTCTCAACTACTACAATACTATCCCAGAACCCGGAAACTCACGGGAACACAAGCTAACAGAATGTAATACACAGCTCTTAACTCCAGAATGTCTAAAACAACAGTACGAAAGGAAAGCTAACTACTAAAGCTAGAATAAGATAGAGAATCCTGGTCTGCGGACGCGGCAGATGTACCTCGAAATCTCTGCTAGATCTCTCCGCCTCGAGAATAATATGCCTGGGTGGAGGTACCTGAAACTGCACGTGAAAAATATGCGCAGAAGGGGCATGGCTACACCACAGCGGTACACAGTAAATGCCAAGCCTAATCTCGGTTGGGTAGTGACGAGGAAGGTCAGGGCCCCACTGAGATAAAATATAATAAAAGATAGGATAAAGAGACAGTATAATGAGAGTCTATAGCACACATCTAAACATGATAAATAAGGAATACAGTAATAGAAAATAGTAATAAGACAAACATAAGGAAATACCGCTCACAACAAGAATGATATCCCGGGATCTCTTGGTATCCTCAATAAGTAAACCGGGGATCTCTGGGTATCCCGCACCCTCAGTCCAGAACATAACACGTGCATGAGATCTCCCAGGATGCCGTCCCGTAGTCCCAAATGTAAATACCCAGTAATTCCGTATAACTGTCCAAGGGGATCTATCAAGAATCGAACCTGCAGTCCCAAAGTAAATATGCAGGGGGATCTATCAGAAATCGAACCCGCGGTCCCAAAGTAAATATGCAGGGGGATCTATCGGGAATCTAACCCGTAGTCCCAAAGTAAATATGCAAGGGGATCTACCGGGAATCTAACTCGTAGTCCCAAAGTAAACAAACAAGGAGGGAGCTACCGAGATCCCACATCCATAGTCCCAATGTAAATATACAGCCACAACAAGAAGATATTCGGAAATCAAGTTCGAAGAAATACAAGGCAACAGATAGTTCTAGCCTAACATGCTTCACGTAGTACAAATAAAGCAACCTAAGCAAATAGGCAATTTAGATCAACTAAGCATGTTTTTCTAAACTAACACAGTCTATAATTGCAAATAGAATAAAGCATGTAAGAAAAAAACTCAATCTAAATATTTAAGTAAAATTGGATTTTAAACAATTAGCTCAAGTACGCTAGTCACCTCACGTACAGGGCATTCAATTACCAAACATCATATCCTAAGGGGAAAGTCCCCCACACAAGGTTAGTCAAGCCACTTACCTCAAACCAGCTCCAAAATCAACTCGGAATCACACGTTTGCCACGAGTATCCGACTCCAAATGGCTCAAATTCTATTCAATTCAACTACAAATCGTAAATAACAGCTCAAGCAACTGATTCTACTATTTAAGTCAAAGCTAAGACGCGAAATTAGGCAAAATATCCAAAACGCCCCCAAGCCAATATCTCGAAATCGAATGAAATTAACATTTTTAGAACCTTCGTACTTTCACGAGTCTACCCATATATAAATCTCTCAAATCGGAAGTCAAACACCCATTCAAACCTCAAAAAGCCGGTCTATGAAATTTTATCAAAGTTATCCTCTAAAATCCGAAGTTAAAAGGAGGATTCACGATTAGATTAGTGGGTTATGAGCAAAAAGGAGTCTATAATCGTTACCTAATTTTTGCCCTTGAAAATCCCTCGAAATCTCTCCCAAATCCGAGCTCCGAAGCTTGAATTTTGGTAAAAATGGCTAACCCTTGGATTTTGAAATATTTATAACTGCCCGGGTATTTAATGCATTGCGAACGCGGAGGAAGTCACGCGTTCGCGAAGAAGGAAAGTGAAGGCTTCCAAAAATTCTCTTCGCGAACACGAGGAACAGTACGCGAACGTGAAAGCCTGGGCTGACAAAGCGTCACGACCCGGATTTTCCACCATCGGGATCGTGATGACGCCTACTCGTGATAGCTAGGCAAGCCTACTCAATTACCTTTCCATTACTAAAAAATTATTTTAACAGTTTATAGCATCAATATAGAACATAAAATTTAATAAGAACAATAGCGGAAGTCTGATTTATAAATACGAATCAAAACGCGGAACAGTCAATAATGGCCTCTACCCAAGATTTGGTGTCACATTACTCAGAACTACTAAGAATATACTAAATACAAAGGTCTGAAAGAAACACATAAGTTGTTTGTCGCGAAAACAAGGAGGCAATAGTCTAAAAGAGAACATAAGGAAGAAACGTCGAGCCTGCGGACGCCTGCAAGGCTACCTCGGTCTCGTAAAAATGGGAGCCTGCTCCCGCACTAATGCTTTTGCTGCTCCTCAAAATCTGGACCTGTGCAAAAATACACAGAAGTATAGCATCAGCACAACTGACCCCATGTGATGGTAAGTGTCTAGCCTAACCCCGGCGAAGTAGTGACGAGGCTAGACTGGACACCACATAAACCTGTACAGTTATAAATATACAATGGAAACGTAATACCAAACAACTAACAATAGGGGAGGGGGAAACATGATGTGGGGTGTTAACAATAGTAACAGTAATCCCGAGTAACAAACTAAAACAGCTTAGATTCACAATGAACAAGGAAATCAATACTCAATATAAACACTTGGTATCAACAACTGTTACGGCGTGCAACCCAGTCCATAATTACCATCATTGCGGCATGCAACCCGATCCACAAATACCACTATTGTGGCGTGCAACCCGACCCATATCATTGTTCATGTATCATTGTTGCGGCGCGCAACCCGACCCTCATATATCATTGTTGCGGCGTGCAACCCGATCCTCAATATCATTGTTGCGGCGCGCAACCCGATCCTTAATGTCAGTTAACAGTCTGACTTCCCAAACAACAGTCACAATTAAGGGACATAAAAATAAGCAAATATTTGACAAAAATCCCAGCAAGGGAAAGAAAGCAACAAGTGCAACCAAACGTACCGGCAAGAGAATAATCAACAACGCTTTCTCTTTCTTACTTTTCTTACCTCGTAATCCACTCTACCATTTTGAGCCAACGCTCCAAAGAATCAAGTCATTTCATATACTTTCAACATTCGTATCACAATTCGAGCCAATACTCCTAGGAATCAAATAACTATATCACCGTTCACATGTTATTCACGACATATAGAAATCCTCTAATAGATATGAAATTCACAACCAATTCATGATAATCACATTTTAAGGACTCACGGTCATGCTAGACACCAATGTATAGATACTCGTCACTATGCCTATACATCATACTCGATCACATAGCAATTAGCAACAAGACTCAACTCATATTCCCTCAAGCTAGGGTTAAACCAAACACTTACCTCAAAGGCTTGAAATCCACTTAATCCTCAGTTATCGCTTTACCTCGCGGTTCCACCTCCAATTCGCTCGAATCTAATCACAAATTGCTCAATTACTTTAATAAATACTATATGAACCAATTTGAATGCATAAGAATGAATTTCCCAAGTTTTTTCCAAAAATTCCAAATTTGCCCCCTAGGCCCACATGGTCAAAACCCGAGGTTCGAACCAAAACCCAGTTACCCATTCCCCTACGAATTTAAATATGTAATTTGTTTTTAAATTGGACCTCAAATCGAGGTCCAACTCCCCAATTTATGAAAAACATAGATTCTATCCAAAAACCCTAATTTCACCCATGAAAATCCTTATTTTCAAGTGGAAAACATATTTTATGATGTTAAAGATTGAAAGAATTGAGTAAAAATCAACTTACAAATAATTTGGGATGAAGTTTGCTCTTGAAAAATCGCCTATGGTGTTTGAATTTTGAAAGAATGGTGAAAAGTGGTAAAAATTCGACTAAGTATAAACTTTGGTGGGCTGCGGATATGGGAAATGCAAACATAGGTTCGCATTTGCGAACAAAACAGGGCTGGGAATTGCGAGATTTCAGTTAGCATTTGCAAACACTGGGCCTAAGTGCAGACTTCGCATTTGCGAAGCATTGATCGCATTTGCGATCTTGGCACTCTCGCATTTGCGGGCATGGGCGTCGCATTTGCGACTCCAGCCCATTTTCCCACTCTTCGCATTTGTGAAAGATCGATCGCATTTGCGATCTGGCCCAGATTTCCCTTCTTCGCATTTGCGATGGGGAATTCGCATTTGCGAGTCTCGCATTTGCGAGAATTCCATTGCAAATGTGATGCCACCAGACCTGACCTGCAACTATTTTTCTCAAAGTTCAAAATGCTACTCGACACCTATCCAAAACTCACCCGATCCCTCAGGGCTCCAAAACAAATATGTATACAACCTCAAAAACAGCCTAAGGACTTATTCGTGCGATTAAATCACCAAAATAACATCAAAATCATTGAATCAAGCCCCAAAATCATCATTTTCATTTCAAACTTCATGAACTTCCAACTTTATATATTTAGGTCCGAAACACGTCAAATGATGTCCGATTTCGACCAAACTTTACAGAGAGCGCTTAACACATATTTAAGACTTGTACCGGGCGTCGGAACCAAAATACGAGCCCGATACCATAGTCTTTTAATCAATTTCTATTTCTATTTTCCTTAACAATTTTAGAAAAATAATTTAACAGAAAAATTCTTTCCTCGGGCTCTAGACCTCGGAACTCGACTACGGGCATATGCCCGGGTCCCATATTTTTCTACGGACCTTCCGGTACCGTCCAATCTCGGGTTCGGATCCGTTTACCCAAAATATTGACCAAGGTCAACTTTAATCATATTAATATCAAAATTCTTTAAATTTTTCACAGAATTCACATATTTCAACATAAAAGCTTTCCGGCTACGCGCCCGGATTGTGTACGCAAATCGAGGCAAGTAAAAATGAGATTTTCAAGGCTTCGGAAGCACGGAACGAATGAGAAAACAGGTGATGACCCTTTGGGTCGTCACACAAAGATATGCGAACACGACAAGGGAGATGCGAACGCGATGAATAAAATAGGCTCAGCCCTCAGAGCCAAATTGAACTATGCGAACGCGGTGGTTGGTATGTGAACGCGAAGGAGGAAATGGCAGGGCTTCGCGAATGCGGGGGCACTGAACGCCAACACGAAGAAGAAATTGGTCCTCCTCCAAAATTACTCTACGCGAACGCGTGGAGGAGGGCGCGATCGCGAAGAGGAAAAAGGGGTCTGCAACAGCTGATGGATTTCTGCAATTTTATACAACTCTAAAATGCCCCGTTGAGCATCCGAAACACATTAGAGGCCCCCGGGACCTCAATCAAAGCTACAAACATATCCCATAACATCCTTCAAACTTGTACCAATTCTTAAACCACCTAAAACAACGTCGGAAACTCGAATTAATCAAAGATTTAAGCCTATGCACTACTACAAAAAAGGTCTTTCGCGGCAATTATTTAGCAGCAATAGCGTAGTTGTCGCTAATAAATTATTTAAACAGAAATATTAGCGACACATGATCATTAGCCAGTAAAAGATATCCTTTTACTTGCAATAAAAAAAATTACCGCTAAAATGCATTAATTTAAATAATCTTTTTTATTATTTTAACTTTCTCTCGGTACCCAAAAAAAAAAATTTCCCTCTAATTTTTTTGGACAAGAAATTCATTCCCTCCAATTTGAAAACAGTAGGAAAACATATTACCTTTAATTTGAAGGACGCATGCCAGTCTCCATAGGGAAAAAATTTGAAAGTGAGCCACGCCGTAGCAAAACCTACGTGCTTTACAATATTACTGCAATAGTCTTCCCCATGCCACGGTCTCCGACCATCCCCGGGTAAATTCTCTTCTTACCCAGCAGGTTTCTTGAAATTGATTTACAATTGATTTTGGGTTGATGCTGGTCGAATATGCTCAATCGTCGTTGTCAACCTTCTCTTTCTTATTCGTTTCCAACTTCTCTTTTTGTGTAGGTTTCATGATTATTGGAGAAATCATTCTTCTCCTTCAATTTCTTGTCTATCGGCAAAAAATTCTACTTACTAGGTACTCCCTCCGGTTCACAACAAGTGTCCAATTTACTTTTAGCACGCCCATTAAGAAAATACTAAATTTTATACAAAAATACCTACTATGACTAAACTACACCTAATAAACATTTAATGTGAGGAGTAAGAAAATTTTTTAGGGATATGTACGTAGGGGTTATTTTGTAAAAACAAATTGAATTCTTTCTTGATTACATAACTGGACACTTATTTTGAACCAAAATAAAAAAGTAAATTGGACACTTATTGTGAACCGGAGGGAGTACCAATTTCTAATTTTTGATATCCAACTATGGCATTTTGGGATTTGTGAAAGTTTAGCTTTTTTTGTTTGCTAAGTTGTTTGTGATATTTGCGTGCTGTTAGATTGACAGTCGATTGATTGAATTGATTCTTCCTCTATTACTTTATTGTTATTTTTTTGTCTGCTGCTTTTTGTTGGTTTCTCTGATAAATAGTTGTTTTTGTTGTTTTCTCTGATTGATAGTTGTTTGTGATAACTGGTTTATATAATGTAACTAGCAACAGAAAATAAATTACCATTTGCTTATATTTATTATGTCTTCAACGCAAATATGCTCTATTTTAGTGTATTTGGGAGGGGAAAGAAAAGATGACATGGCTGCAGAGAGGTATTGTGATTGAATATGTTTCACATTCCAAATTGAGGTTCTTATAATGGTATTGTGATTGAAGCTGGTGGTAAATTGCATATCCCTTTCATTGTTTTTAGTGTATCTGCAACTTCTATTGCGGCTGACTGCCTTTATGTAGTAGCTTTATGAACCACAATGTATAGTTGCAAATCCGATCCATATGCAGTAGGTAACAATGTAGTTCCTGAGTCACTAGTTTCAACGCTTCTCAATACTAAAATGAACTAGTACTAGTAATCTAATGACAATGACATGACCTTACACGTAGAGAAATAATCTGGATAAATTAAAGCTTCCAAAAACTGAGGGAGCGCAACTCCCTTTTTCTTTGTCCCTTGGCCTGTTAACCCTCAATAAATTGACTGGTTTTAGTATGTAGGGAAAATTCTGAACACGATGAAGCATTTTCTATAAACACTTGTGTGGTTGTTGGTTTCTGTTAATTTTGTGATGTATCTAATTGAGTTTTCAATGCTACTGATATACTTGCTACTTGCGCATATTTTTGCTTAGTTTGATGTATCACAACTTTTGGAAAAGAATGATTTTGTTTAAGCAGGTTGTAAGTTGTAATGCTAAAACTTATGAATATAATATCTGAATACTTAGTTGGTCTCTTTTGAGCCTAGCACTATTAGAATGGTTGTTGGTGTGAGCTTGTAGTTAAGAGGCCATTCACTGTCTGTAGATGGTGTCGTGAAACAGCAGCTGAATAAATGTAAGAGCAAGAATACCCCTTGGTACAAATTAGATTCGATCTATCAATGCCTTCTTAGTCAGATGACTATGACATCTGTATTATATCGATCATTATCATTAGTTTCCTTTTTTTTTTTCTGGTTTTGGGGAAGGAGAGGTGGTGCTAAGGTAGTAGCAGATAAAATGTTGTGAACTAAATGGGTAACTCGAATTTGGAGCTTCCTTTAGCTTTAATGGGGTCAACTGGTCAGTATTAAAGTATAATTGTCTAATGTGTTAAGAGCACATTTAGTCTATGATCTTTGTCTCAGAATGTAGATCAATATTTGATTTTCCAAACTATTTATGCATCATGTAGTGTAGGTAGCATCAAATGTCAGAGAAGGTCCTCTTAATAACTCTTCAGTAGAACAACTTTTGCATTTTTGCTTATTAGTAGACCTTGCCTTCACTCAATTATCAAAACAAGGTGCCAAGGATTTGCGTGAAGAAAAATTCATTACGACTTTCTTATTGGATTCTGAAAGACCTATCTTCCTTGTAGATAGCTGTATTGAGTTGTTCCTTGGTAAGCAAATGACATTAGCTGGCTTCAAGCATTTGTTTACTTCTTAAGTGACAGAAACATCATGTGTGTGTTTGGGTAGCTCGTATGGTAAATGTTCACTTGGAGCTAGTAATATTTAGTCCCAAGATCAGTGATGATACTCATTTAGGTGGCCCAAGATTCTGTCTTTTCATCATCTTACCGGTAGTTGAATCTCTTCCAGGTTGTGAAGTAATAGAAAGTCTCTATTAGGTATTAATCTTCCTTTGTTTAGCTGGAACAAATCTACAATCATAAATTAAATTAAGGACACCACAACCGTCGATGATGTATGTAAGTTTTGCTTTTTTTTGTGTCCAGTGTACAAAAACAAATGTACTTCTGACAAGGCTGGAAAGACAAACAATGTTAAGACAAGTTTCTCTTAGGTATTATTTGGCACTTGATAGTCATTCTTTTTCTGAAGAAATAAGCTAACAAACAGGTGGTTCTTCTACCAAGTAGTTCTGCACCCTCAGCATCTCATTCTTCAGTCCTGCATTGTAAAAATCTCATTAGTATTTAACAGTTGCACTAGTGTCAATTAGAATTCTTCATGATGTTTTCCTAGATTATAATGGATTGGAGTTTTTCTTGTGAATAAAGTTCACTGCAATATGTGAATTCCATGTTCATTGAAGAGAATAACTATGTGATTGGTTAGGCCTTTCAGAATATTGATGGTCTCACACTCATTAACTTTATATCTGCTTAATGGTTAAAAAAATCACTATTGACTAAATCATAAAACTAGACTTCGAATGAGAAATCAAAATTATCTCTAAGAGCACAAAAGATGATTTCCATAGTTCTGGAGATCACACATTTTCTTGGATCATTTTTGAAAAATCCTGATACAAAATAATGTATGAAATTAAAAGGAGTGATACACCCCATTCTCCATTCAAGTGTATTAAGTACAATGAGCTCCATTCTCTGAATCCCTCTGCTCTCAAAAATGTATTCTTCCCTGGGATATTCTGTTAGTGTTGGCACTTTGCATTCCTCCATTTTTGCAGCCAAAGAAACTTTCTGATCTGAGCCTTGTATCTTGGAGTGCTTGGCATTGATGACCAAATTTAGTTTTTTTAGCTTTATCCTTAGGAATACATGCGCTATTGCCGACAGGAAGTGTGTAACAACAACAACAACAACAACCCAGTATAATCCCACTTAGTGAGGTCTGGGGAGGGTAGTGTGTACGCAGGCCTTAACCCTACCCTGGGGTTGAGAGGCTGTTTCCAAATAGACCCCCGGCATCCTTCCCTCCAAGAATTTCTCACCTTGCTCTTGGGGAGATTCGAACTCACAACCTCTTGGTTGGAAGTGGGGGTTGCTTACCATCAGAGTGTAAGCAGGAAGTGTGTAAGCAGGTTACAAAAGTAAGATTTGTGTCCTGACATCATTTATTTAATCTAAGTATGTACTTGAATTAGAACAATGGACTGCAAAGAGTATGGATAAGCTTGGTCACCTTTGTTATTAGTCACCACTAACCACTCACCACCCACCAATACTTTGCTCTGCTTAGCCTTACACTTAAAAATAACCAATATATGCAACAAATATAATGATGCTCTCATGTCAACAAGACAATAATCAATCTAATTTACTCCATATTGCGAGCAGAGGAGAGCCAAAATGGGTAAATCCTTCATTAAGTTATCAGTAGGTTCCAAAGAGTTGAATTGTGGTAGGACACTTATCGTGCATTTGTAATACTCTGTCTTTTTCGTCATTTTATCACTAGTTGAATCTCTTTCAATTTGTTAAATGATAGGAAGTTTCCTTTATTTAGCTGAAACCTTTAACCACAAATTAAATTAAGAGAAACGATATGCAGCCTAAATGCGGTGAATAATTCTTGCTCTTCTTTTTACCCATTGTACAGAAAATGTACTAGTCACAAGACTGGAAAGACAAATGTTGTTTGTTTTAATTAGGTATTATCTTTGGTAATCCATTTGGACTTTGTATTGTGTGAATGATTTGGTTGAGCTATCACTGTTGTCAGTGGTTAGTGTATGTGCAAAGTAGAACAGAACAAATTAATTAATATACACGAATAGTAAACTAGAAAATATTTTAAGTGAAAGAATAAATTAATAAGATTATCCAAAATGAAACAAAACTATTAATTGATACTTGAAGATTTCATTTACTTCAAGTCTCAATATCACCTATAACATTCTCACATCTTGAGTATCTACTATTTAGAGAATAGTAAGTTTCATATGATCCATCTATAGCTTAATTTATGCATTGATGTAATAAATCTTCAACATCTCCATATTTTATGAAAAACTTACATATTGACATATATTTAGTGTTGAAACATATACTTTTTTTGCTTTCTGTTATTTTATCATGATAATGTTATTCAATAGATTTCAGAGCATCTCTCAAGTGCTTAACCGTATAAGTTATTATAACTAGTATTGCTAAAAATACTTCACTTCTTTTATGATCTTAGTATATCTTCGCCCGAATGTTTTCTTCATCCTTTAAGATTTCATCTATTCATTTGTTAAATATTATTACATGTCTTTCAAACTTCTTACATTTATTTCCAATTAAAGGGGAAGATTTCTGCAGGAAAGACATTTCCTGAGGAAAAGGTTTGTTAACTGAGTTAATTTCTTAAATAGAAGAAAACTGACCTTCCTTACTTAAAAAAATGCTTCTTCTTCTTCCCACTGTCAGTAGGTCTCTGACCAAAGCTACTTTATCTACTATGTTGATATACATCTGATTGAATGTTGTATATAGCCATCTCTAGATGTTCAAATCTTTTTAACTGAGCAGCTTCTTTGCTCCTGAAAGTATGAGTAATCTTGTTTGTCAGTCAAAAATATAGATCTCTGACACGTATGAATACTGGAAGCTATTACGAAATAAAAAAGCATCTAGAGTATTGGTTGTGTTAATAACTGCCTATTATTTCATTCATAACTATGATGTACTGCAAAGTTTGGATCAAAAGCTGAGCATATATGTGTCTTCTGCTGTCCTAAATCAAGAATAAGGGTTGAGTATCATGAAATTTATCAAACATTCTGAGTGTATGACTAGAAACAAGCATGTTAAATTGATCGTTCTAACAAATGAGTATTGCTCCCCACCTACCCTTCCCCCACCCCCCAAAACCCTCTTGCTCTCTCTTCCTTTTATTTGCGAGAGTAGTTGTGACTTGTCATCAGAAAATACAAGTTCCCCAGACTGTTGGTCAGTGAAATATTTTAACTTTAGTTAGTACAAGTAGAATTACTTAATATTAATGTATGTTATTATATCTCTGTTTGGATTGTATGAACTGGTTCTTCATTAAAAGCTAGCGGAGTAGTAATCTTCAGTTGTGAACTAGTTTCTCCTGCATTATTTTCAATATACAGCAGCTCTAAACTAGTTGGTTAACATTAGGTTTTGAAATCCAACCGGAAAGTTTGGATAGTTTGAACAGGTTTTGAGACCAAAAATTAAACTATTATTCTGCAGTAAGTTTTTTATAGCTTGGACAGTATTTTGACAACACAAAAATTGAGGTTCACAGGAGATCTATAGCTTCTTCTTAAGTGAAATCCCGCCAAGTCTTGCATAAATTTTATATGTTTTTGCTTTCCACATTGGTGTGATAATCTCTGGCTTTCATTCCTTTTATTTTTAGTGATTGCTAGTAGAAGAAGATTTGTTTGCTTATGCGTACATCTGCAGTGCTCATATGTTTCATCTATTGACATAGTTATTTTATAATTTCAGGTCATACAGTCTGATGATCGATAATTTAGCGGGTCAAAGATTTCAATATGATGAAGATTTACAAATATTACTTTAAGATTAGTATTCGTTGGAATTAGTCATATAATGACATTAGCTATTTACTTCAAATAGTTTAAGTTTTTTTTTTAAGTTACTGTGGTAGTAATATTTTGGATTAGTACTTTCTTTTGTTTGTTAAAATTTAATGAGATACATTATGTTTTTATGAACTAATATTAGTATGTTTTGTTATTTGGAACCTTGTTTGAATGAATGTATTAGATATTATTAATGGTGGCTAAACTATTGCCGTTATAGCTTGTGACTTTTAGCTCCAATTTAACAGGATATATCGATTATAAAAATGGACGATAAAAGGGCAAATTGTGATATCTTTGCAGTGGATATTGTAGCCATTATAATTGCTGCTAAAGATAAATTTTAGTGGCAATTTAATTTAATTTACTAGCCATTAAAATGGATGCTAAAAGGGCATACTAATACGTTTTCAGAAGGGATATTATAGTCATTCTAATTGCCATAGAATATTTACCACTAAAGGTATGGAATTTTAGCGACAATTTTTTTTGAATTTATTGGCTATAAAAATGGACATTAAAAAAGCATTAGCAGCTGTTTTAGCTTAGATTTAGCAGTCATCATAACTGTCGCAAACAATTGCCGTTAAAGCAAATTATATTTAGCGGCAATAAGTCATACCTTTTACCAACGTTTGTGATACATGCCGCTAAAGGCTTTAGTGACCCTGGTTTCAGTGGCTAAAGATCAATGGCCGGTAAACGATGTAGCAGTTATTGTTATTACCGCTAATTAGCTTTTTTATTGCCGCTAAAGACCTTTTTTGTAGTAGTGAAGGACTTCAAATTTTCTCAAAATAAGCTTTCGATCAAAGACCTAACCAAACCACGTCCTAATGACCTGAAATTTTGCGCAAACACCCCAAATGACATGACGGAGCTACTGCAACTTTCAGAATTCCATTCTGACCCTCGGATCAAAATCTTACTATCGGACCAGAAACTTCAAAAATTCGAACTTCGGCATTTCAAGCCTAAATTAGCTACGGACCTCCAAAACACATTCTGAACACACTCCCAACCCCGAAATCACCTAACGGAGCTAACGAAACAATCGGATTTCCATTCCGAGGACGTCTTCACATTGTTCTAACTACGGGAAACTTTCTAACACTTACGTTCTCATTTAGGGACTAAGTGTCCCAAAACTGTCCGAAACTCAAAATCGAACCTCCCGACAATTTAATTTAGTGGAAATAGACTTGGGGAAAGTAGTTAATCGGGGATCGGGGCATTAATTCTTAAGACGACCGGCCAGGTCGTCATATCCTCCTACACGTAAACGTTCGTTTGTCCTCGAACGAGCATAAAGACATACCTGAAGTAGTGAAAAGATGAGGGTAACTGCTACGCATATCCTGCTCGGTCTCCCAGGTTGCCTCCTCGGCCGGCTGGCCTTTCCACTGAACCTTTACTGAAGCAACATTCTTTGATCTAAACTTTCTGACCTGCCTGTCCAATATAGCCACTGGCTCCTCAACATAGGATAGATCATTGTCCAATAGGACTAAATTGAAATCCAACATGTGCGATGGGTCACAGTGATATCTCCGGAGCATCGAAACATGAAATACCGGATGATCTCCTGCCAAGCTGGGAGGTACGGCAAACTCATAAGCATCCTTCCCAACACAACTCAATACCTCAAAAGGGCCAATAAATCTCGTACTCAACTTCCCTTTCTTCCCAAATCTCATAATGGCTTTCATAGGCGAAACCCGAAGCAGAACTCGCTCTCCGACCATATATGAAACATCACGAACCTTCCTGTCGGCGTACCTCTTCTGTCTGGACTGGGCTGTACGGAGTCTATCCTGAATCACCTTAACCTTCTCCAATGAATCCTGCACCAACTTTGCCCAATAGCCTGGCCTCACCCGGCTCAAACCAACCCACCGGAGATTTTTACCTCCTACTATATAAAGCCTCATACGGCGCCATCTGAATGCTGGACTGATAACTGTTGTTGTAACCAAACCCCGCCAATGGCAAGAACTGATCCCAAGACCCTCCAAACTCAATCACGCACGCACGGAGCATATCCTCAAGAATCTGAATAGTGCGCTCGGACTGTCCGTCCATCTGGGGGTAAAATGATGTGCTCAACTCCACCCGAGTACCCAGCTCCTGTTGAACGGCTCGTTAGAATCGTGATGTAAACTGAGTACCTCTATCCAAAATAATAGAAACTGGAATACCATGCAAACGAACGATCTCCCGAATATAAATCTCCGCCAACCGCTCCGATGAATAAGTAGCACACATATGAGTAAAATGAGCGGACTTGGTCAGCCGATCTACAATCACCCAAATGGCATCAAACTTCTTTGAGGTCCGTGGGAGTCCAACTACAAAGTCCATGGTGATCTACTCCTACTTCCACTCAGGAATCTCTATCTGCTGAAGCAATCCACTCAGTCTCTGGTGCTCCTACTTCACCTGCTGACAATTGAGGCACGATCTACAAACCCAACTATATCTTTCTTCATATACCTCCACCAGTAATGCTGCCTCACACCCTGGTACATGTTCAATAAGGGCAATGATGAACGAGTCAACATATGGACGCAACATACTGTGCATCAAATGCATAAAGGTCGTTGGGCCACTGGTCAGCCCAAATGACATAACAAGGAACTCATAATGACCATACCGAGTCCTGAAAGTAGTCTTCGGGATATCTGGCTCCCGAATCTTCAACTAGTGGTAACGTGAACACAAACCCATCTTAGAAACCACTCGTGCACCCTGTAGCTGGTCCAACAAATTATCAATATGAGGTAAAAGATGTCGTTTCTTCACTGTAACTGATCCTTCAACTTAACTAAAGGTCTCGCCTCATCCTTAATCCATAATCCTAGGGCATGACCCAAACTTCAACATTTGGCATTCGTCATAGGAACTGAATTTCACATCATCACATTGCATTAGTCTTATTTCAACACGCTTCAACTCTTAATAGCGCTTAAATACTTCGAAATTTTTCTGGGATGTTACATTCTCCCCCCCACTTAGGGTCATTCATCCTTAAATACACAACATAACTTATCTCTTTCTTCCACATCTTAATGTCCCAAATTTTTATTTTTTTTCCAGAAATTTTGGCAGAGTCTCCCCTGTAATTGGGACTATCCACCTATCAGAGTAACACCAAAACAACTCCTAACAACATATCCATAACTAAACAAGTCACCATAATGTATATATCAACAATGCTAATCTCCACATTACAAGCACGACATTATCATAACGATATTTGGACGTAAAACACATCATATGTATGCACATAACAACGTCTCTGGCCATGATAGTTACTCATAACTCACAACATTGCTAATTAACCTTATGTTACAAAACTCTCGTTTCAAACATCCACTGTACTCGCAACGAGGCATAGAGACCTCATAATTACTTAGCCGAAATAACAATTCATACTTAATGCCACCTGGGCACCCATCTCATAGGATAAAACTCAACGTCCACAACTAAAAAAAAAATGGCTGATTACGAAGAGAAAATATATAAGAATTGACAAATAAGCCTAACACGCATGACTCCCTATTAAAATATAGAAAATTTTTTTTTTCATAAAGGAGAACCTTAAATGTGCCAACTGAAAATTTTCATTTCCTCTCTTTCTTCTTTTAAAATAATTTCCGTCAAACAAAATCACAACATATAATGAACCCTCATATTGGCAGGGCATATAATTCACAATTGAATTTAATTATCCTGAAATCGCATCAAAACTCGTTGTAGTAAGTCATAGAAAGTCACTTTTAGCCTCATAAATATTCTTAGTGACCAATACATAACGATAGAAATAGCTATATCCATATAATAACCCAACGTGAGTATTCACATAAGTAGATTTCAGGATTACGAAGCTCACTCATGAATGTAGCATATTTAGAGGATTTTCCTCGATACTCAGAACCGAATCGATTTAATGAAATTGTTACTTTATAATCACATTGAGACCATATTTGTAATGACACCATCTGGTGTAGCGACATCATCCATACCATGGTAATTATATTAATGGGTCGGGCCCCCACCTCTTAGGCGCCAACTACACGCTTGTTCTCCATCTCTAACTTGTACGTATGTAGATTAGTAACTATAATAGAGTTTGTGGACTGAGTGTTCTAATGAAATAAGATTCCTCCCAAGTCTGGGACAATCTCTCCTGATGCTCCTAGTATCACTACATTCATAACACCCATCTGCAGTTCGGCTGTTCATACTGAGCCTGTGCCGGATAAATAGAATAACCACTGTACGAATCATATACCAGTTGTGCATTAAAAGATGAACATTCCAAGTGAGTGCCCTGAGTAAGCACTGCGAGTATTCTGAAATTATTTTCATGTCCCTGCATCATCCCATAGAAATCTCAACTTTTACTTATATACAAGTTTAAGAGGACCTTTGAACACCACAGAAATACATCTCGGGCCAAAGCTGATATGACACATGACCCCCACAATCTGATCGTTGATAGTGGATTCCCTTCACTTGGCACAAAACATAATATACATTCCGATAACGCACAATACTAGCCTTTATCGATCGTATGATACCATCATAAGATACCTCAAGCTATTCGTTTGGCGCATGTCGTCCTTATGACAATTAAACTCACTTCTTCCAGTATCTCGGCTGCTGGTTGTACCCTTCGCTAAATAGAATTCTCATATGAACATAGTCTTTATTACCACTGACTATCTTCGGATCTACATCCACCTCGTGACTCTACTACTATCGCGACGATTAGGCAATTAAGTGAACCTTCTTAGCACTGTACTTATCAACCAGTTGTCAGAACCTATTGCACCCCCATGTGCACAACTGAATGATCTCTCAATACTCCTGCATTATCGATATGGATGACACGCGGTAACAATGGTTGAGAAATTCTTGGCTCCCTTATAATCCTTTTGTAGCATCACGAACCATTGGCGTATAATTGATACCGAGTGCGCAATTTCAATACATGAGTAGATGCAAAAAGAACATATGGTATAGGCTTCAAACGAAATAAATGTCGCGCGATAAGGAATGAATTGAAGTGGAAATTTTCCTAACGGTTACATAGCCTCTCGTAGATAAGTACAGACGTCTCCATACCGATCAACGAGACTCTAATAAATCGGCTTGTGTTCTGTGACTCCTATGAACCTAGAGCTCTGATACCAACTTGTCACGACCCCAGTTCGCCCTCCGTGAACATGTCGTGACGGCACCTAGTCCCTACAACTAGGTAAGCCTATCAATGTGGAAAAACAATTTAATTTGCAGAAATTTTTACTCAAAATCAAGGTATAATAGAATGGAAAGCAGGATGTTGAATGCCACTTGGCACATACAGCACAATGTCTCAACTACTACAATACTATCCCATAACCCGGAAACTCACGGGAACACAAGCTAACAGAATGTAATACACAGCTCTTAACTCGAAATGTCTAAAACAACAGTACGAAAGGAAAGCTAACTGCTAAAGCTAGAATAAGATAGAGACTCCTGGTCTGCGGACGTGGCATATGTACCTCGAAGTCTCTGCTAGATCTCTCCGCCTCGAGAATAATACGCCTGGGTGGAGGTACCTGAATATGCGCATGAAAAACATGTGCAGAAAGGACATGAGTACACCACAACATTACTCAGTAAGTACCAAGCCTAACCTCGGTTAGATAGTGACGAGAAGGGTCAGGGCCCTACTGAGATAAAATATAATAAAAGATAGGATAAAGAGACAGTATAATGAGAGTCTACAACGCGAATCTAAACAGGATAAATAAGGAATACAGTGACAGAAAAACAGAAATAAGACAAACACAAGGAAATACCGCTCATAACAAGAATGATATTCGGGGATCTGATCTCTTGGTATCCTCAATAAGAAAGCCAGGGGTCTCTTGGTATCCCGAGGATCTCTTGGTATCCTCAATAAGTAAATCGAGGATCTCTAGGTGTCCCGCACCCTCAGTCTAGAACATAACACGTGCAGGGGATCTCCCGTGATGTCGTCCCGTAGTCCTAGATGTAAATACCCAGTAATTCCATATAACTGTGCAAGGGGATCTATCAGGAATCAAACCTGCAGTCTCAAAGTAAATATGCAGGGGGATGTACCGGGAATCAAACCTGTAATCCCAAAGTAAACAAATAAGGGGGGAGCTACCGGAATCCCACATCCGTAGTCCCAATGTAAATATGCAGCCACAACAAGAAGATATTCAACAATGAAGTTCAAAGAAATACAAGACAACAGGTAGTTCTAGCCTAACATGCTTTATGTAGTACAAACAAAGCAACTTAAGCAAATAGGAAATTTCGATCAACTAAACATGTTTTTCTAAACAAACACAAGTTATAATTGGAAATAGAATAAAGCAGGTAAGAAAGAAACACAATCTAAATATTTAAGTAAAACCAGATTTTCAACAATTAGCTCAAGTACGTGCTCGTCACCTTACATACAGGACATTCAATTACCAAACATCATATCCTTAGGGGAAAGTCCCCCACACAAGGTTAGACAAGCCACTTACCTCGAACCGGCTCCAAAATCAACTCGAAATCACACGTTTGCCACGAATATCCGACTCCAAATGGCTAAAATCTATTCAATTCAATTACATATCGTAAATAACATCTGAAGCAACTGATTCTACTATTTAATTCAAAGCTAAGACGCGAAATTAGGTAAAATAACCAAAATACCCCTCAGGCCAACATCTCGGAATAAAATTAAAATAACATTTTCAGAACCCTCGTACTCTCACGAGTCTACCAATATATAAATCACTCAAATCGGAGGTCAAATACCCATTCAAAACTCAAAAAGTCGATCTATGAAGTTTTATCAAATTTTTCCTCTAAAATCCGAAATTAAAAGGAGGATTCATGATTAGATTAGTGGGTTATGAGCAAAAAGGAGTCTAGAATCATTACCCAATTGTTACCCTTGATAATCCCTCAAAATCTCTCCCAAATCCGAACTCCCAAGCTTGAGTTTTGGTAAAAATGGCTAACCCTCGGATTTTGAAATGTTTATAACTGCCCAGGTATTTAATGCTTCACGAACACGGAGGAAGTCACTCATTCGCGAAGAAGGAAAGTGAAGGCTGCCAAAAATGCTCTTCGCGAACGCGAGGAACAGTATGCGAACGCGAAAGCCTGGGCTGACAAAGCTACGTGAACGCGACAAGGGATATGCGAAAGCGATGAATAAAATGGGCTCAGCCCTCAGAGCCAAATTGAACTATGCGAACACGGTGGTTGGTATGCGAACGCGAAGGAGGAAATGGCAGGGCTTCGCGAATGCGGGGGCACTGAACGCGAACGCGAAGAAGAAATTGGTTCTCCTCCAAAATTACTCTACGCGAACATGTGGAGGAGGACGCGATCGCGAAGAGGAAAAAGGGGTCTGCAACAGCTGATGGATTTCTGCAATTTTATACAACTCCAAAATGCCCGTTCAGCATCCGAAACACACCCGAGGCCCCCAGGACCTCAACCAAACCTACAGACATATCCCATAATATCCTTCAAACTTGTACCAATCCTTAAACCACCTAAAACAACGACGGAAACTCGAATTAATCAAAGATTTAAGCCTAAGGACTTCAAATTTTTTCAAAATACGCTTTCGATCAAAAACCTAACCAAACCACGTCCAAATGACTTGAAATTTTGCACGCACACCCCAAATGACATGACGGATCTACTGCAACTTTCAAAATTCCATTCCGACCCACGGATCAAAATCTCACTATCGGACCGGAAACTTCAAAAATTCGAACTTCGGCATTTCAAGCCTAAATTAGCTACGGACCTCCAAAACACATTTCGAACACGCTCCCAACCCCGAAATCACCTAACGGAGCTAACGGATCCATCAAATTTCTATTCCGAGGCTGTCTTCACACTGTTCCGACTACGGGTAATTTTCCAACACTTAAGTTCTCATTTAGAGACAAAGTGTCCAAAAATTCTCCGAAACTCAAAACCGAACCTCCCGAAAATTCAATTTGGAGAAAATAGACTTAGAGAAAGTAGTTAATAGGGGATTGGGGCGTTAGTTCTTAAGACAAACCGACCGTCTCGTCACAGTTGAGGCATGTTTTACTTTAAGAATCAACAAAATCTAGGTAAGAACATCACACTGGGGGTCGAAAACCAATAAACAATTGCTTCTATCTTGTGCTCTAAGGATCACATATCTACCAGTTGGTTAAACAAAGCAGTAACAAACATAAATACAAACTCGAATGCTACTTAATAACAGAGAAAAGACATTATCCCCTAGTTAATCACTATAATTGGCGTCTTAACAAGAACCAATCGTTATCAGTAACAAGTCAGGCACTTCAATACTTTTGCATTTGGCTATAAATAAATATGGATATGAAATACATTATATCAGAAGGTAATTTTACATCATTAGCCTCCATCCACTTCCCCAAAAATAATATCATTTTTATTGACTATACTTCAAAATAAAAATCAAACATCCACAGGTAGTCAATGATACAGGTATAATTTACTTTTTGTCAATGAAAAATGAACAGGAATTCAATAATAAACAAAGTCAAATAATAGTTGGAGAAGCCTCTGTTACAAAAATATGCTCGAAAAGGGAATCCTTTGCACAAATATTATTTGGAGGATTCTGCCAACCTTTTAACACATTTAACGCTTCTGTAGTACTCCATCAGTTCACGAGCCACGTCCTCTGGATGGCAACTTATAAAGGCCATGATGAAGCGCTTTTCGGTTATCCTCATTGCTCTCAACAAAGAAGGACCCTTCACACGAGGAAGCAGACCCATATCATCTATCTTCCCCCCTAAAAATACCTGGGCTTTATGGCGGTCTCCAAATTCAAGAAAAGCCAATATGGGTTATCAAGAACCAAACTGGCAGAAAACTTCACTGTACCCAATATAAATGTCATGTTCCTCTGAACCTTATCAACAGATAATGTTAAGAGAAAAGAAGACCGTCCAAAAAGCCTAAAAACATCATCATCAGTAAACCCATGTTTCTCCAAATTAGCCACATTCTGTCGGATAGTCTCCGACCATGAAATTGTCACGCCCCAAAAATCGAGGAGCACGACCGGCGCTTAACCCGACTGTACAAGCCTTTTAGGTTTTATTTTACCCAAACTAATTCATGAATAAAGAGGAGATGAACTCCATTAATCATACCTTGTAAATATTTCATTAACAACTTCCATTAGCAGTTTCAATCATAATGTCCAAATTTTTACAATTTTTATAGTTATGATGATGAAAAACATATTTGCCAAATACCAATACTTTTAACTTAATTTCCAATATCAAACACCACCTACAACCTGTCTATGGAGTCTCTAAATACAACTGAAGAGTAATATGGAAATGCCGGTAACAAGGCTCCGGCTATACCTAAAAATACAAAGTACATGATAAACAACGATACAGGACCCGAAATGAAGTGGGGCTCACCAAGTCCGCTAAAAGGAAGATGCATCACTATCTGCGACCAATACTGTCTGCTATGGAACCACCTACATCCATTTAAAGATGTAGTGCCTCCGGGAAAAGGGACGTTAGTGCCGTCGAGTAGCACTAGTATGAATAACTAAACACCTCTCATTAGAAAGAAAAACCATACAAGAACAAAGAAATTATAAACACCATCTCAATAGAAAGAACTATCATACAAGAACAAAGAAATCATACAAAATCAACAAAAGCTTCAAACAATCACCACATCATCAAATAAAAGGAATCACATAGCTTTCACATAATTTTCATAGCTTTAGGTTGGGACATTTCATATTGTTGCACCATCATTCACAATACCACTGCCTTCTTGCGCGGAGTCCGATCTCGGCTAAGCCGTCTCATTTGAGACGTATACCTCAATCATAATTTCATTTTCACTTTCCGAATTCAATATCAATCATAACACCACCATGTGTGTAGCATGTCGTCCGATCACGGCCTGACCGGCTAAACCGTCTTTCCAAGCGTTACCCTTTTCCATTATTCATCTCACTTTAATTTTTGGTTTCACATTATTCATCTCACTTTAATTTTTGGGTCCTCAGTTATCACATTATACTTGGCACTAGGCCACATTTCATAATTCGAGCTCTTTTCCCCCATATTTCACGCCAATATCAATTTCAACAATAAGCCATTCAATCCAAGATATCAAGTACATATGAGAGGAATCATGAATCATGGGCATATGCAATATTTCAGAAATCATACACCTCAAGTTCATTAGCAATGGAACTTTGAACACAAAGTATTCTTCCAAAAAGGAGGGGACACACTAAACCAAAATAGAAGCACACATCAAACGCATAAACAAGCAATCACACTAATTATTCTTGAATTACGCTTTTCCAATCATGACAATATACAATTTTAACATCGAAGTATGTAACAACTCGAATCACATTTGATGTACTTATTAGGCAAAACATTATCTTGAACAGCCACTTATGGGCATAATTTGGGTACAAAGCCTTTAGGGCACTTTATTATTGAAGTCATTTATGGAAAGTAGAGTCAAGACTCATTTCATAATTTGTTTCATATTTTCTCATATCATAGGCATTACCAGGCACAATTATAATTCAAGTTCTTGGCACGTTAGCCACACTTAATTTTCCAAATTCATTTGATTTATTTCAAACATATTTATACATAGAGGATTTCACATAGTTTGGCATACCTGTAATGACCCGACTGCTCGTTTTGAGCAATTGTGCCCGATTTGGTAGTTTGAGGGCACAAGCAGCTTTACATTAGGTATATCGACTTGTATGTATGGTTGGATTCGGTTTCGGATGAATCAAAATTAAATTGGGAGAAAGAACCTAGTTTTAGAAGTTTAAATAGTGACAATTTTCCCGGAATTGAACTTTTAAGTAAACGGCCTCGGAATGGGTCATGGGTGATCCTAACTGCTTCGTATGGTGATTTTAAACTTAGGCGTGTCCGGATTCAGATTTGGAGGTCAGTAGGGTAAATTCAGGCATTTCGGCGAAAGTTGAAAAAGTTAAAGTTTGGAAAATGGAGAAGTTTTACCCATAGTTGACTTTCGTGAAATCAAGGTTTGAAAGCAATTCCGAGAGTTGGAGCAGCTCCGTTATGTTATTTTGGACTTGTCTGCAAAATTTGGCGTCTTTTCGAGTTGAATTGATAGGTTTCGGCATGAGATTTGATATTTGAAGATTTGAAAATTCATAAGTTTGATCTTTGGTTTGATTCGTTGCTTTGGTGTTGTTTTATATGATTTTAATTCTCGAGCGAGTTCGTGTTAGGTTATGTGACTTCTTTTATGTTTTTGGACGGGGTCCCGCGATCCTCGGGTGTCTTCCGGGTGGACTACAGGTCATTTTCCCTTTTTTTGAACTGCTGTATCTGGTTCTAGTATCCTCATTCGCGAACGCGAACCGCATTCTGCATTCGCGAAGCTGTATTGCTAACCAGCTAGAATTCCTCATTCGCGTTCGCGTTAAAAGACTCGCGCTCGCAGAGCTCTGTCTCTTCCTTCAATGTGTTCGCATCCGTCCATCGCATTCGCATAGTTATGCCATCCCACCCTTCGCGTTCACGTACAAGTCCACGCGTTCACGAAGATCAGTCTTTAGGCCATTCGATTTTTCTTCTTTGTGTTTACGAACATACTGTCGCGTTCGCGATGAGTAACTTGGGCAGCCTTCATCTTTATTCTTTGCGAACGCAATACTTCCTCCACATTCACGGATCATCTATTTGGTGTATTGTTGTTGAAGAAAAAATTCAGAAACGGGGAGGGGAAACTTGAAAGGTTGAAGATGATCGTTTTGGGAAAATCCTCTCCTGTATTGCGGCTGAAGCTGTGATGCCTAGGGGTCTCTCATGGTTGAAGGTTCTCAAGGTCAGGTGGTTATTGACGCTTGGAGAAGAAGAATGACTGAGGGGTACGTCTATTGTTCAAATGGTTGCCTATGTATATTGAATGTATATCCAGTGTATATAGAGTGTATACCGCTCTCTCCTACTCGGTCTAAAATCTGATGTATGTGAGTTTTATGGAGTGGTGAGGGTTGTCAGTGGTAGAAAAGTGGGGAAAAAGGAGTGAAAAACAATGGAGAGTGGAGTATTGAGTGGGGAAAGTGGGTTGTGAGTGGAGAAAGTGGGTAGTGAGCGGGAATAAATTCAAACATGGTCAAAAATTAGGTGTTCACAGCTTTCCCTCTTTGCTCGGAAATACGAAGAGTTTTCGGGCGAAGATAAAGTGAACCATGTGACTAATTTTTTACCATATCGTTATTTAAAAGAGGAAGAAAATAAAAAGGAAAGGCGCAACCGAGTCCTGGTTTTGGACAGCCTACATATCCCGGGTTATAAGGGAATCATGTCGCATATAATTCAGAAGTGGATGAGGTGATGGAGTGATGAGTTCGAGAGTCGAGCGAGGTGCCGTTCCGTCGAGGTTCCGGTCGGCGGTCCCGTTATGACATCAAAATAAAAAATGAAAAAGACTAACTAAGCCTATCATTTACAAGTTACAAAATTCCTATCTATGAGTCTTCTGAAGCTTAATCTTGAGTCTTGGTTGGTTCTTCATGCGGACTCTGATATGAATCTTGATTCTTGTTAGCTGCAGGTGTTGGTTCAATCTTCTTCAGCTTTTTTAAATCAAGACGGGACATGCAGAGCTTGTGACCTCAGCCATGCCTTGATCAACTCACATCTTCATGAATTTCTGCATTTGGATTTACTTCTCTTTCTTTTTTTATTTTATTTATTTATTTTTGATTGTGACTAACTTTTGTTGATTATCTCGAACTGCTGATTTGCATTCTTGATGCGAGTTTCTTTTGTTGCTGACTTGAATTGTATTTTGAAGTGAATTCCCTTTTTTTCTAGGTGGGCGCCTGATTACAATAAAACAGACAAAACACAAAAAAAATTTCTGCCCCGGTTTGCACTAGGAAGATTTGTGAGTTGTTAGCAATATTGTAAACCAGTTATACTATTGATGCAATGATGAGAGTAAACTAAAGACTAGACTAGGATGTGTGTCTCCTAAAATTGACTGAGCTTGCGGAAAATATAAACTAAGCTTAACTAAAATAAAAATTGACCCTATTCTCCAGGAGGGGCCACTGATTTTACTAAAACTAAACATTGATAATCTTAGAAAACTAAAAAAAAGACCCATCTTTTTTTCAAATTTAGACTTCCTTTCTTTCTTTTTTTTTTTTTAAAAAAATATTATTATCCAAGGAGAAAATTCATCGGACTAGGTTTTCTATCTTAGGAGAAAGGTACATCAGATTAAGATTTTGATCCTAGGAGAAAATTCTTTAGACTAGGTCACTATTTTTTTGTTATCTTAGGAGAAAGATTCATCAGACTAAGAATTTTATCCTTGGAGAAAATTCATCAGACTAGGTTTTCTATCTTAGGAGAAAGATTTATCAGACTAAGATTTTTATCCTAGGAGAAAATTCATCAGACTAGGTTTTCTATCTTAGGAGAAAGGTTCATCAGACTAAGATTTTGATCCTAGGAGAAAGTTCTTCAGACTAGGTCACTATTTTTTGTTATCTTAGGAGAAAGATTCATCAGACTAAGAATTTTATCCTAGGAGAAAATTCATCAGACTAGGTTTTCTATCTTAGGATAAAGACTCATCAGACTAAGATTTTGATCCTAGGAAAAAGTTCATCAGACTAGGTCCGTTATCTTAGGAGAAAAATTCATTAGACTAAGATTTTGATCCTAGGAGAAAGTTCATCAGACTAGGTCTTCTATCTTAGGAGAAAAATTCATCAGACTAAGATTTTGATCCTAGGAGAAAGTTCATCAGACTAGGTCTTCTATCTTAGGAGAAAAATTCATCAGACTAAGATTTTGATCCTGGGAGAAAGATTCATCAGACTAGGTCTTTTTTTTCTTATCTTAGGAGAAAGATTCATCAGATTAAGACGTTTATCCCAGGAGAAAATTCATCAAACTAGGTTTTCTATCGCTTGTTATCTTAGGAGAAAGATTCATGAGACTACAAATTTTATCCTAGGAAAAAATTTATCAGACTAGAATTTCTATCTTAGGAGAAAGATTCATCAGACTAAGATTTTTATCCTAGGAGAAAATTCATCATACTAGGTTTTCTATCTTAGGAGAAAGATTCATCAGACTAAGATTTTGATTGGGAGGAAAAACCATCGGACTAGGACTTTTTAGCCTAGGAGGAAAAAAATGTGAAGATCAATGGCAAGATTTTATGCACAATAGAAAAACAAATGAAGGCAAAGATTTGAGAAACTTCCCTTTGTCGGCTCCTCTCTTATTTCTTTTTCTTCTCTTTTTTTTTCCTTTTTTTTGTTTTTTTTTCGTTTTCTCTTTTCTTTCCTTTTTTTAGTTTTTGAACCACTTTCCTTGCACTGCTTTGTTCCTATTGCAAACAAAGAAAAATTTGTCAGTTTTGAAAATGGTGGTCATTTTGTGGCCTTGAGTCTTGGGCAGCTTGGCTTCTGCTCAATTAACATGAGTCGGTTTCAAGAGACTTTTGCTCTGCATCAACCCTAATTGTTCCACACCCATTACCATTTATATTTGTGGCTCAATCAGCCTTATCCCAATTGGAGATCTTTTCTTAGGTGACCTTTTCTGATATCTCGATTGACTTTCCATTTTTTAAGCAATTTGCCTGTCAGANCTTTGTGCAACCGACAAGCTGGTAGCAGATTTGGAAATCTTTTCTTGTTTATTTTGACAGGATTGACTCAGAATGAAGGACACAATGATGCAAAGAAACAAGTATTAACAAGCAATGCCTCTGTCGAAAGGAAAGAAGGAAGAGTTCTTTTTCAATAACTAGTTTTAATGATCATGACATGCATTCTGGACTTAACGGCCTGATCAAACTGATCCAATCTTCCTTTTTACCATTCTTATGACCTTTGAAGTCAGGCTTGTTTATGCCAGTTCATCGCATTAGCTTCACGACTCACTTTCGACAAGTAGTGCCCGAGGGGTTTTCACCAACAAGTCTCTCTCATTTATTCATCTCTGCTTACCGTCGTTTTACAGTGCCCGTAAGGGTTTTCACTAGTAAGACTCTCTCATTTTTTTGTTTCTTTTTATAATTGATAATGAGAAAATGAAATGGGAACTGGTGGTACGCCTACCACAAGATATAATAAAATGGGAGCGAGTGGTATGCCTACCACAAGATATAATAAAATCGGAGCGGGTGGTACACCTACCACAAGATAAGTAAAATTGGAGCGGGTGGTACGCCTACCACAAGATAAGTGAAATGGGAGAAGGTGGCACGCCTGCCATGAGATAAATAAAATGAAAGTGAAATTCTGTGTTTGGTTTTCTTATCCTTGTTAATGATTGGATTTTGGTGTCGTGCACCTTCAGTTTGCTATGTTTAGTTGTTGTTATCAATTCAAATCGTATGGCACCAACAGAGTTGAAAGAACTGAAGGAGTAGCTTCAGGAGCTCCTAGATAAGGGGTTCATTCGGCCTAGTGTGTCACCTTGGGGTGCGCCAGTTCTATTTGTAAAGAAGAAGGATGGCGCAATGAGAATGTGCATAGATTATAGGCAATTGAACAAAGTAACAGTGAAGAACAAGTATCCCCTGCCTCGCATTGATGATTTGTTTGACCAGCTTCAGAGAGCGAGGGTGTTTTCCAAGATTGATCTCCGCTCGGGTTATCACTAGTTGAAGATCAGGGATTCAGATATTCATAAGACTACATTCAGGACTAGATATGGTCACTATGAGTTTCTTGTCATGTCTTTTCGGCTGACCAATACCCCAGCAGCGTTCATCCATCTGATGAACATTGTGTTTCGGCCTTATCTGGATTGATTTGTCATCATGTTCATTGATGATATTCTGGTATACTCGCGCAGTCAGGAGGAGAACGCACAGTATTTGCGAGTTGTATTGCAGAGATTTAGGGAGGAGAGGCTTTATGCAAAGTTATACATGTGTGAGTTTTGGCTCGATTCAGTGGCTTTCTTAGGACACGTGGTGTCCAGCAAGGGTATTCAGGTTGACCCGAAGAAGATAGAGGCGGTGTAGAGTTGGCCTAGACCGTCCTCAACCACGAAGATTCGTAGTTTCCTTGGGTTGGCAGGCTATTATCGCCAGTATGTTCAGGGTTTTTCCTCTATTGCATCACCCTTGACTAAGTTGACTCAGAAGGGTGTTTCATTTGTATGGTCGGACGAGTGTGAAGAGAGCTTTCAGAAGCTCAAGACAGCTTTGACCACAACTCCAGTATTGGTTTTGCTATCAGCTTCAGGTTTATATACTGTATATTGTGATGCTTCCAGAGTTGGGATTGGTTGTGTATTGATGTAGGAGGGTAGAGTTATTGCTTATGCTTCTCGCCAGTTGAAGCCCCATGAGCAGAACTACCCCGTTCATGATTTGGAGTTAGCTGCTATAGTTCATGCATTGAAGATTTGGAGGCATTACTTGTACGGCGTATCTTGTGAGGTATTCACCATTCATCGCAGTCTTCAGCATTTATTCAAGCAAAAGGACCTTAATTTGAGGCAGCAGAGGTGGCTAGAGTTACTAAAGGATTATGACCTTACCATTCTGTATCACCCGGGGAAGGCCAATATAGTGGCCGATGCTTTGAGTCGAAAGACGGTGAGCATGGGGAGCTTGGCGTACATTCCAGTCGAGGAGGGGCCATTTGCAGTTGATGTTCAGGCCTAGGCCAATCGTATTGTGAGGCTAGATATTTCAGAGCCCAGTCGGGTGTTAGCTTGTGTGGTTTCTCGGTCTTTCTTGTATGACCGCATCAGAGAGTGTTAGTATGAGGATCCGCATTTGCTTGTCCGTAAGGACAGGGTTCGGCATGATGACGTCAGGAATGTGACCATTGGAGATGAGGGTGTGTTGAGGATGTAGGGCCGGATTTGCGTGCCCAGTATGGATGGGCTTCGGGAGTTGATATCGGAGGAGGCCGATAGCTCGCGGTATTCCATTCATTCGGGGTAGGTGGTAAAAAACGAGGGCGCGGACTTCTCAAAATTTGATGAAATCACAAGCTCAACCGATCCTATTTTGACCAATGCTGCATGAAGAAGTAAACACCTACAACTTGCGAACATCAAGATTCAGATCGAAGTCCACAACAAATCGCTAAGACTCGAGACCAAGTTTCAAGAGAATTATATATAGAAATCTTGTAACTCATAGTTGATAGGCATATCTAGCTTATTTTTGATTTTCCTTTTGGTGTAATAAGGGAGGTCAGCAAGCAGTAGCAACAGCAATCGCAGTGAAATCACAGCTCCTGGTAGTCCCAGCTACCAAATCTTCCCGAACTATACTGACCTGATTCCTTTTTAGCCAAGTATATGTAGGCAATCTCCGAAGCAGGGTGCGGTCAGATGGTTTTCAAAAATACTTCACACGGAGTATTCTAACGGGCCAAAATCGCTCGTATCCGCTCACTTATATTTGCCCGAGAACTCTGCGTATTCCCGAGCAAAGAGGGGCAGCTGTGAGCACGTGATTTTTGCCCTACATGAATTATTCCCAAAAATTTAAACAAAATAATTTTTCTTTCATTATATTACACTTTTGTGAATTTTGTGTTATTTTCTGTTAATTGTTTGTATTTTATTTGTGCATTTTAATTCATATGAAAAATATAAAAAAATACGCATTACATTTGCATTTAGGATCTAATTTTATATTTTAGGATTAATTAGTGGTTAAGTTGTTTCTAGAACAAAATATAAAGAAAATAATAAAAATAGTCCACTTTTGTATTTTTAATTGTTAATTATTGAATTTGTCACGAAATAGACTTTAAACAATTTTAGGAATTAATTAGCTTAATTTTTGAAATAAATTAGGTTTCATTTTAATTTTTGCATTATTAATGAAATCAAGAAAATATAAAATGAAATACAAAAATAAGTAAAAGAAATAAAAAGGAGAAAACAAAAGATATAAATAAGAAGACCAAAATTGGGCCAAAATTGGCTTAGCCCAAACCAGAAACCCCTCAGATCCGGCCAAAATGGCCCAAACCTACACCCCTTACCCGGTCCGGTCACCCCTATAGCGAAACGATGCCGTTTTGGGTGTCCATCAATCTAGGCCATCCGTTCTCCCAATCCAACGGTCAGGATCTATCCCAATATTTTAAATATAATTGTAATAATTCTTTACAAAAGTCAAAAACAAAATCTCATCCTCCTCGTACCCCCTCCCGTCTCCGACCAGCACCACCGTCCACCGTTACCCCGCCGTGTCTCCGCCGTCCGCCGCCGGCCAGAATTCGCCTCCGGCAGCGGCGATGCTCCAAATCACCCAAAATTACACTGTTGATTCATCTACTCCTCCCCTTTCCATATCTAACTTTAAAATCCTCAAATCCTAGCCGATTTTCTCAAATATTAGATCGAAATTCCGGTTTAAAACCCTACTTGCTCCAAAATTCACAAAATTAAACATCATATATTCCTCTCACTCTCCTATTTATGAATCCGGCCTTAGATTCCCTCAAACCACTATCAAATTCCTCGAATTTTGGATCGAAATCCGGCCAAGAACCCTAATTCTTCAAAGTTAAGATTTCTTTGATTTGGCGCTACGACTGCTTTTAATCGTGTGTTTTATTATTGAAAACACATGATTAAAGACAGTTTTGGTCCAAACAGCTCCAAATACGATCGGATTCGAGTCCGGGCCAAAATCAGAGGTACTTCATCTTTTATTTTATTTTCTTTTGTACTTGTTCTTCCATGCCTGCTTTTGTTGCTAGGTTTTTTATTTATTTCTATTTTTTTTCTTCTTTTTTGTAGTTTTTGATTTAATGCTATGACTGTAGTTTAATTTCCATTTTTGTTTCTATAACTGCCTGTTAGGATTTCTGTTTGATTCTGTGTTCGATTCTACTTATTTGTTCATCCTGTTTAGATGTTAATTCGTTTTGATTTTTTGGTTTTAGTCTGATCCTTTATTAATCTGTTATGATAGTTTTGGCCTTGTTCAAATCTAATGACTGTTTCAATTCTTGAATCAATTAGTAAGTCCTTATGTTATAATGTTAATGATCTTAGTTTAAATCAGTTTGAGTGGTGATTATATTAATAATTCCATGCTTAGGGTAGTTAAGTTTGGTTCATTCAGGGCAGTACTGTTTTTAGTCTTCATGCTTAATTTTAATAGGTTAATTAGTTGATTCACGATTGGTTCATGCAATTTGTTTCATGGTTTGGTTAATTGTCCAATTAGTTTAATTTTAGGTGATTGGTTATAGCTGATAGATCTAAATATGATTAGTAATTTCAGGTTCAATCAAGGGTAGTTTGGGCATCCAAAAAGGGTTGATTTGTTAAGACTTGGTAGTTTTAGAACTCAAGTAAGGGTAATATAGGCATTCCAAATATAGAAAACAACGCTAGAACACCCTAGGGCCTTCTAGAAGGGGGCCTTAATGTAAGTTTCAGGATTCTTAGAGCAGTAACTTGGGCAACAAGCCACAAATTTAGGGTTTAATGACTGATTTCTGAAAATAAAAAGGGAGAAAATGGGTGAATAAGTTCCAGAACATTCCTGCCTCTCATTGCCTATAAAAGGAACCTCTAATGCCTTCTTTTACAAGTTTAAAAAACCTGAAAAGTTTTTTGAATATTCCAGCCTCTAACATTCCTTCCCAAAAACACTTTATGCAAGCTTAGCCTTGAATTTTTGAATTTCAAATTCAAATACTACTTGATCTTAGATCTAAATTTCCAGATAAACCAAAAAAAATAACAAAACTCCAAAAATTCAAAAAAAAAAACATTATTGTTTCATCGAAGTTTCTTCACAACAATTTCGAGTTCTAGTTTAAAAGTTGAATTCCTAGCTCATCCAAGGTCAAAAATGGTTTCAGCACTTCTGTTTCAGTGATTAAGGTTTTCCTAAGGTTTCTGGGGTTTAATTTCGAGTTAAATTTGAGTTTTCAAGTCAATTTGCTGGTTGTTGAGCTGCTGGTTTTCATCTGATGCTAATCCTGGGATTAGAGATTTGTTTTTAGTTGTTGCTGCTGAATTATGTCTGCTGCTCTGCTATTTGCTACTGATTCTCTTTCTTCTTTTATTTTTCCATAATTCCAGCTGAGTATTTTAGAAACCGTGGTTGGTTTGTGGTAAACTGGCCTCGCATCGATACTTCACCAGATCCAAAGGAAAAACAGAGATGTCATCTGAAATGACCCTGCCTGCAATCCCCATACCCGAAGACAGCCCAATCTCTGGGATCCCAGCCTCTGAATCCCTTACAGCTGAAGAAAATCGGATCATGCGCCTGCGATTGATGGAAATGTGGGATCCTTGGAACAGCGGAAAGGAACCTCCAAGCACTATCCTCGGATTCCCGGAGTTATTCCCTAGATCTGGAGGTGCTACCATTGTCCCTATCAGCCGCCCAAATATTCCTATGGGCAACCTACTATGACTGCTAACTTATTCGGAACACCCTCTGAGGCTTACCCCTAGGTGTTCACGTCTGGAATTGTTCCCAATATCTTCACAGCTCCACCATCCTCCGCAACAAAACAACCATCATTACCTAAGCATGCTTTTGACCCCTCGGTCTTCACATTCCAGAATCCCGTCTTTCAGGCTGATCCTCCTCATTATCCTCAGTACACCTACCTTCAGCCACCATATGAGCTTATGTCGGGGCAGGATAAAACCCCCTAAGCCCCAGAGTAGGATGAGATGGCAAAGAGAATGAGAAGCCTCGAGCAAAGCTTGAAAAATATACAAGGCTTGAGCGGGCAGAAGAGCGTCTCCTATATAGATTTGTGTAAGTTCCCGCATGTACACTTTCCATCAGGATTCAAAATGCTAAATTTTGAAAAGTATGATGGGCACGGCGACCCCATTGCTCACCTGAAGAAGTACTGCAATCAGTTACGGGGTGCCGGCGGCAAAGAAGAATTATTGATGGCATATTTCGGGGAAAGCTTGATTCATATCGCTTCAGAGTGGTATATGGATCAGGATGTCTCGCATTGGCATATATGGGATGATCTGGCCCGAGATTTTGTTCGACAATTTCAGTACAATATAGACATTGCGCCAGATAGGAACTCCTTGGCGAATCTAAAGAAAAAGCCCTCAGAGAGTTTCCTTGAATATGCAATTAAGTGGTGCGAACAAGTGTCAAGGGTGAAGCCTCCAATGGATGAGGTGGAGATGGTCACCGTCTTCCTACAGGCTCAGGAGGCAGATTATTTTCAAAATATGATGTCAGCTATGGGTAAGCCCTTCGCAGAGGCAACAAAAATCGGAGAGAAGGTAGAGAATGGGCTAAAAACGGGCAGAATCTTGAGCCAATCGGCCATAAGAGAAACCTCCCAAGCCATCCAAGGCGGGTCTGGAGGAATGACAAAAGGAAAGAAGAAAGAAGAACAGTGATGGCAAAATCGGGAGGACGAAGGTACCGCGCCCCTAGACCCGTGTTCTCTGAAAGAGCCCCTCAGCACTACTAGCCTCACACAGATATGACTTATGATCCTCCACCTTATGCAGTAATGAATGCTCAACCTTTCGGCAGACCGCAACCACAAGCTAATCGAAACCCACCTCCATTCCAAAGAAACCAGCCACCTCACCAAAACCAATATAACCGCCGACCACCACAAAATAATTTCTGCCCTCGGGAACCACCTAGACGATCAAATTTTACTTCGATTGGTGAACCATACTCCTGTTTGTTCCTGAAGCTCGTCCAGATGAACCTATTACAGCCTATCCCCTAAAACAGACCGAACCTGGAATCTCCTACCTATCAAACGGGTGTCCATTGTGCCTATCATTCAGGAGCAGAAGGGCACGGTACTGACAACTGCTGGACATTGAAAAAAGTTGTGGAAGATTTGATCGAACAAGGGAAAATAGTGTTGAGGGATAAAGAAGCCCCGAATGTTACCAATAATCCTTTGTCCGCTCACAACAACGGGTCGATAATCGGTAGGATTTGCGAAGACCGAGAATTTGATCCGGCTCTGAAAGCCATAATTGCTATTACCGATGCCGAAAGGAAGCCCAGGGCAGCCCGAAGCAGGAAAAAGAGGAGAAGAAGAATAAAGCTGTCAAAATTGAGCCTGAGAAGAAAACTGAGACAAAAGTAAAGCCGGTGCCTCCTAAACACGGGGTTCTTTATGTTCCGCGAGGTCGCCAAGAGAAACCACTAGTTGTGAGCACTCCAAGGAAGTATAAAGTGAAGAATGGGACACAGATGTATGTGCTGAAAGGGGCCTATGTGGTGCGGGGGACAATTAAACCACCTCGGCTGAGTGAGCCAATGGTTATTGGACATGCACCACAGAAGCCCATGACCGACCCCTCTGCAGTGCCGTGGAACTACCAACAAACAGTGGTCACATACAAAGGCAAGGAAATTTCGGGAGAACTTCCAGGAACAGTCCCTGTTGAAAAATATTCAAATATACAAGAGGTGAACAACGCCATACGAAAGCGAGCGCCGAAGAACCAGAGGCCTTCTTTCAGAAAATGAAAATGCCGGATTATGAAACAGTAGACCAATTGAGGAAGTGTCCTGAGCAAGTGTCACTGTTGTCACTGGTGACCAAATCTACCGAACATCAGAAGATCCTTATGAACACTCTGAACGAAGCATATGTGTCAATCGAGACTTCGGTTGAACAACTTGAAAGGATGGCAGAAAGATTCTTCGCCGTCAACCAACTCCCCTTGAATAAAAATGAGTTGCCTCTAGAAGGAGCTTCCTACAATATAGCCTTGCACCTGATGGTCAAATATCAAGGTTACTACATTAAGCAGGTCATGGTGGACGGAGGCTCGGGGGTCGACATCTGCCCACTCTCCACTTTGCAAAGAATGGAGATATGGACGGGAAGGATTTATCCAAATAATGTTTGCGTGAGAGTTTTTGATGGTGTTAAAAGAGATACCATCAACGAAATTGATTTGATACTGACCATAGGCCCAGTGGATTTCGAGGTGACTTTCCAGGTGTTAGACATGGACACGTCTTACAATTTTATTCTGGGAAGGCCTTGGATCCATGTTGCAGGAGCTGTGCCCTCTACCCTCCTCCAGATGGTGAAATTTGAGCATGAAGATCAGGAGATTGTGGTTCACGGGGATGGTGAGCAGTCCATATATCGTGACCCATCTATCCCCTGCCTGGAGGCGAGGGAGGGAAGTGAGCATATTGTCTATCAAGCCTTTGAAATTGTGGTAGCTGATCAGTATGAGGAAGGACATCCATGCCCCCTGCCTTTCTTATCTAATGCTTCGATCATGGTAGCCAAAGAATTGATTAGACATGGTTTCGACCCAGGAATTGTGTTGGGAAAATCTTTGCAAGGAATATCCAAACCGGTAACGCTACCCGCAGTAGAAAAGTATTTCGGGACAAGCTTCCACCCTACCCCAGATGATGAGAAATGGGCCGACGAAAGAAAGAAAGAAGGATGGGTTCTACCGCAACCATTTCCACATCTGTATGAGACCTTTGTCAAGCCCAAGTATGGCGAAGAAGAAGATGATGAGGTGTTCACGGCTGATGAAATAGAAGATATCTGTGGAGCTATGAGGCAAATGCTTTATGAAACTAACATGGTCCAGCCGGGGGAAGGGACTAGCTCTGCTGAGGTGCTCTATATGGGACCAGACGCCAAACTCCAAAATTGGAAGGCTACGCCATTCCAGATCAGGTGGGAGTCCCGGTAGACTAGTCCTGTCACCTTTTATGCATCTCGAGTTGCTTCAGGGCGTAACTCGGATGTTTCTTTTAGTTTCTTGTCTTTTAAATTCCTGAATGTAAACCCTGTTATCTTTCTAAATTCCAAGAAATGAAAACAATATTTCATTGTCCATTTTCTCTTTATTCTTTATGATTTTTGTTATTTTTCCCTTTCATCTTTTCTTTCCAGTTATAATAATGCAACTTTAAATAATATGACATGCTTGCGGACTTCATGCCCATACTCAAACACGCTGTCTAACTGTGAAATAATGAATTAAAAAAATCTGAATATGATGAAGATGAGGCTTTTAGGGAAATAAACCGAGAATTGGAACAATTTGAGAACAAACCTAAGCCAAATCTGAATGACACTAAACAGGTTAATTTGGGAACTTCCGAAGAAATAAGGGAAACCAAAATTAGCATTCACACAAATGAGAAAACTCGAGATGCAATAATCCAGCTCTTGTTTGAGTTTAAAGATGTGTTTGCTTGGTCGTATGATGACATGCCAGGACTGAGTGTGGATCTAGTGGTGCACAAACTGCCAATTTACCTCGATTGTCCTCCAGTGCAGCAACCAAAAAAAGTTTAAAACTTATATCAGTGATAAAATTAAAGAAGAAATCACAAAACAACTGAAGGCGGGGGTAATCCGAGTGGTCCGATATACTACATGGCTAGCCAATGTGGTTTTGGTTCCAAAGAAAGACGGGAAAACTCGGGTGTGTGTGGAGTATTGAGATTTGAATAGGGCGAGCCCCAAAGATAATTTTCCGTTTCCAATATCCACATCCTTGTTGATAACTGCACCAAACAAGAAATACAATCCTTCGTGGATTGTTATGCAGGATATCACCTGGTGTTGATGGATGAAGAAGATGTCGAGAAGACAACTTTCACTACACCCTGGGGTACCTACTGCTATCGGGTCATGCCATTTGGGATGAAGAATGCCGGGGCAACCTATATGCGAGCCATGACAGCCATTTTCCATGACATGATGCATCAAGAGATAGAGGTGTATGTGGATGACGTAATCATCAAGTCCCGAACTTAGAGTGACCACGTTCGAGATTTGAGAAAGTTCTTTGAACGGCTGCGCAAGTATGACTTGAAGCTGAATCCGACCAAATGTGCCTTCGGAGTCCCATCAGGCAAGCTCCTGGGTTTCATAGTCAGCAAGAGAGGTATTGAGTTAGATCCAACGAAGATAAAAGCCATTCGAGATCTGCCTCCTCTGAGAACTAAGAAAGATGTGATGAGTTTATTGGGCATGTTACACTATATTAGTCGGTTCATTGCTCAACTGACTACCACGTGTGAGCCCATATTCAAACTGTTGAAGAAAGATGCATCAATCAAATGGATGTCCGAATGTCAAGAGGCTTTCGACAAAATCAAGGAATATCTATCAAATCCTCCGGTGTTGGTCCCACCAGAGCCTGGGCGACCTCTCTTCTTGTATCTGACGGTGTTGGAAAATTCTTTTGGTTGCGTTCTGGGGCAACACGATATAACGGGCAAGAAAGAGCAGGCGATCTACTATCTGAGTAAGAAGTTCACCAGCTATGAGGCCAAATATACTTTGTTGGAGAGAACATGCTGTGCTCTGACGTGGGTCGCTCAGAAGTTGAGACAGTATCTTCAATCCCACACTACCTACCTCATTACCAGGTTGGATCATTTGAAATACATATTCCAGAAACCAATGCCCGCTGGTAGACTGGCAAAATAGCAAATCCTTCTCATTGAGTTTGACATGGTCTATGTCACTCGTACGACAATGAAAGCCCAGTAGTTGGCGGATCATTTAGCAAAAAACCCGGTTGATGAGGAATACCAACCATTGAGGACATACTTCCCAGATGAAGAAGTCAATTCAGTAGAAGCTATCTCTGAATACACTCGTGCTTGGATAATGTTCTTTGACGGAGCGGTAAACGCATGAGGTGTAGGCATTGGAGTAATCTTGATATCACTCAATGGCCAGCACTATCCAGTTATAGCTAGGCTCCGATTTGTGGTGCGATACCTGAGTAATGCCAAAGGCAGCTTTTCATGCCATTGCCTGGAGATTTGAATCATCTTTCTCAAAATTTTCTTGATGTTCTTATTCGCTGCTTCAACGACACCATTGGCTTTTGGCCGATAAGGATTAGAGTTTCTATGTGTTTTCTTGAATTGTTCACGTACCTCTCCCATCATATGACTATTCAAGTTTGCAGCATTGTTGGTGATGATAGTTGCAGGAATGCCAAAGCAGCAGATGAGATTGGAGTGCACAAAGTCTACCACAGCTTTCTTGGTGACCGACTTGAGAGTGATGGCCTCAACCCATTTTGTGAAGTAATCGATTTCAACCAATATGAACCTATGCCCATTTGGAGCTTTCGGCTTGATCGGCCCAATGACACACATACCCCAGGCAACAAACGGCCAAGGTGCTGACATCGGATGAAGCTCTGTTGGAGGTGCATGAATCAAATCACCGTGCACCTGGCATTGATGGCATTTCTGGACAAAACTAAAGCAATCCTTTTCCATGGTTATCCAGTAATACCCTGCCCGCAGAATTTTCTTTGCCAACACCCCTACGTGCACTTCATGCATAATTCGTTCGGCTTCCTCAGCATCTACATATCTTAGCAAGTTGAGGTCCGGGGTCCTCTTATACAAAACATCACCGCTCAAGAAGAAACCACTTGCATGCCGTCTAATGGTTCTATTCTGATCTCCAGTGGTTTGATCGGGATACTCTTGTTTTTTCAGAAACTTCTTGATATCATGATACCATGGCTGAGTGCTAGGTTTCACCTCTACTGCATTACAATAACCGTGCCTTTCTTTGATTTGAATTTCCAGGGGATCAATATGGGCATTGCCTAGGTAAGACAGCATTGAAGCTAAAGTGGCGAGTGCATCAGCAAGTTCATTATGACATAGTGAAATGTACCTGAACTCTATTGACTTGAAGCGTTTGGTGAGATCTTCCACATGCTGCCGATATGGAACGAGCTTTACATATCGAGTCTCCCACTCTCCTTGTGCCTGCCGAATAATCAAATCGGAGTCCCCCATGATCAATAAATCTTCAACATCTTGGTCAATGGCCATATATATGCCCATGATGCAGGCTTCATATTCAGCTGTATTGTGTGTGCAGATGTGTACATCAATCGGAGTGACTCCGTACTTGTTGGTTTACGGAACTGAAGCAGTCATACCTGCAGAAGAAGAAATCCCTTCGCTTCACATAATTGTTGAACCAGAAATTGAGGACAGTGAGTGGGTAAAAACCCGGCTAGAGCAGTTGTCATTAATTGATGAAAAATGGATGGCCGCAGTTTGCCATGGGCAGTTGTACCAACAAAGAATGGCCCGCGCCTATAACAAAAAAGTACGTCCCAGGAACTTCTAAGTGGGATAGCTCATGCTCAGGCGCATTCTCCCTCATCACCAGGAAGTAAAAGGAATGTTCGCTCCTAATTGGAAAGGTCCATACATAATCCGGAAGATATTGCCAAGAGGAGCACTGTATCTGGGAGACGTCGAAAGAAATGATCCTGAAACAGCAGTCAATGCAGATGCAATCAAAAGGTATTATGTTTAGGCCTCCTGTTTTGATGGCTTGTGTGTAACTGAGATGACAAAGGCTTTCCTTATCGCTACCCCAAACACTATCAATCCTTCGTAAACCCCTTTGAGCCGGTTATGCTTCTTTGATCATCCTCTTTGGAAGCCGGAAGTACCAGAAGAAAAAAAGAAAATAAAAAGAAAAAAAAGAAAAAGAAAAGAAAAACAAAATAAAAGAAAAACAAAAACAAAAAATTGATTTGCCTGAACTACGTTTGACTTGATTCCGAAAGGATACGTAGGCAGCCTCTCGCTGAGGTTCAGTCACACCAAACCAAAAATCCCAATTTCCTCCAAAAATTGAAACTGGGGCAGATGATATGATGGTTTGGCTATGAATCCACCAAAATGGTTCCAAAGTTGTAGTTCCGCCCAAAATCCTTCTTACCCCAAAAACATTGTCCAAGTCCTTCCGATCAATTGGCAAAAGCAGGGAAGTAAAAAACATCATTGTTGGAATCTGATACAATTCAAACTAAGAGAAATAAAATGAGAGAGTCTTATCGGTGAAAACCTTCGGGCACAATAAGGCAACGGTGAGTAGAGAAAATGAAAATGAGAGAGTCCGCTTAGTGAAAACTTTCAAAGAGCACTATCGGGCGACGGTGAGAAGAGAAATGAGAGAGGTCGATTGGCGAAAACCCGCAAAGGGCGCTGTCGGCCGAAAAGAAGACATCCCATCACTGAAAGAGTCCTGGAAATGTGCCCTGGTTGTGAAATGCGAATCAATGGGTTCACGAGACATCGGAAAGCTTGTGTGGGTCAGGCGTCCAGTCCAAGAAGCATGTCATGTTCATTTGAAGCCAGCATGCACACCCCAGATAAGTCCTTCTTTTCCCCCGAAAGGGATGCTTCTCTTTAAACTCATCTGCTTGCTCTTTGTATATTTCTTCTTTGAATCCCTTTTGGTTTAAATCTGATTCCGGAATTACTAGAAAAGGTGGCAGGACTAGTTCTATAGGGTTCCGCTGGCAAACGCCAAAGAAAATACCCAACCTCAGCGGGTGCGTCATTCCAATCCCGATTGACCATAGTGATTGATGCGTTCAAAGTAAAGACATTGGAAAAGAAAGAAAATCAAAGGCAAGGGCAGAACAAAGTGAAAAGGCCAGAGCCCACACGGGCGAGTCATAATGATATCCTGAGAGTTGAACCCGGTCGGTTTAAAAAGAGATTCACCCTCAAGGCCAACAAGCAGCAAAGTTCTCAACGGAAAGGAGGTCGGGATCACGCAATTGGGATGATCAAGGACACAAAACCAACCACCTTTTCAAACTAACAAATTGTTCTTTGTTGAAAACAGGTCATATTCAGAGCAACCGTTCAAGAAGCAGGTGCAGCCCAAAAGAAATAAAATGCGCAAGCGCTGAAACAGCTTTGCAGTAGGAAAACAACCAAAAAGGAAGTTTGCCCAAGTTTTTTTCATGTGTTTTGTTAAATAAAAAAGGAAAAATATATAAAAAGAAGAAAAGAAGGAAAAAGAAGAAAAGAAAATGAAAATGAAATCCCAAAAGAAAAACAAATCATAGTAGTATAAGAGCTTTTTTCATTCCAAATCCCGGCCAAAAAATCGAGGATCTCCCGGCCAAAAAACCGAGGATCCTTTTTTTTCGAAATCGCGGCCAAAAAATCGAGGATCTCGCGGCCGAAGGACCGGGGAGATTTTTCTTTCCAAATCACGACCAAAAAATCGAGGATCTACCGGCCAAAAAACCGAGGAGCTTTTGTCTTTTCAAATCTCGGCCAAAAAACCGAGGATCTCCCGGCCAAAAACCGAGGAGCTTTTTCTTTCCAAATCCCGGCCAAAAAACCGAGGAGCTTTTTCTTTCCAAATCCCGGCCAAAAAACCGAGGATCTCCCGGCCAAAAAACCGTGGAGCATTTTTTTTAAAATCCTAGCCAAAAAATCTAGTATCTCCCGGCTAAAAAACTGTGAACCATTTTTCTTTCTAAATCCCGGCCAAAAAACCGAGGATCTCACGGCCAAAAACCGGTGAGCTTTTTCAGTCCAAATCCCAGCCAAAAAACCGAGGAGATTTTTCTTTCAAAATCCCGGACAAAAAACCGAGGATCTCCCGGCCAAAAAACCGAGGAGCTTTTGCTTTCCAAATCCTGGCCAAAAAGTCGAGGATCTCCCGGCCAAATAATCGAGGAGCTTTTTTTTTCCAAATCCCGGCCAAAAGACCGAGGATCTCCCGGCCAAAAAACCGAGGAGCTTTTTTCTTTCCAAATCCTGTCCAAAAAACTGAGGATCTCCCGGCTAAAATCGAGGAGCTTTTTCTTTCCAAATCCCGGCCAAAAAATCGAGGATCTCCCGGCCAAAAAACCGTGGACCTTTTTTCTTTCCAAATTCCGGCCAAAAAATCGAGCATCTCCCGAACAAAAAACCGAGGAGCCTTTTCTTCCTAAATCCCGGCTAAAAAACCGAGGATCTCCCTACAATATCCTGATTTGGGGCAGAAAATTTCGTTCGTTCGTTTGTTTTGGTATCTTAGGCAGGCCGACCTTAAGGTATAAGGTGCGAAGTGACCGATGAAATGAGTCTCAATCCAGAATCACGAAAAGAAGAAAAGAACAAAATGAAATAAACATAAATGTGAAGCAAGCGAGGCCGCGGATTACTCAAAATTTGATTGAAATCACAAGCTCAGCCGATCCTATTTTGACCAATGCTGTATGAAAAAGTAAACACCTACAACTTGTGAGCATCAAGATTCAAATCGAAGTCCACAAAAAAATCAACTAAGACTCAATATCAAGTTTCAAGAGAATTATAGATAGGAATCTTGTAAATCATAGTTGATAGGCATAACTAGCTTAGTTTTGATTTTCCTTTTGGTGTAATAAGGGAAGTCAGCAAGAAGCAGCAGCAGCAATCGCAGTGACATCACAGCTCCTAGTAGTCCCAACTACCAAATCTTCCCGAACTACACTGACCTGATTCCTTTTTAGCCAAGGATATGTAGGCAACCTCCGAAGCAGGGTGCGGTCAGATGGTTTTCAAAAATGCTTCACACGGAGTATTCGAACGGGCCAAAATCACTCGTATCCGCTCACTTATCTTTTGTGAGCACGTAATTTTTGCCCTACATGAATTATTCCCAAAAATTCAAAAAATAAATTTTTCTTTCATTATTTTACACTTTTGTGAATTTTGTGTTATTTTCTGTTAATTGTTTGAATTTTATTTGTGTATTTTAATTGATATGAAAAATATAAAAAAATACGCATGACATTTGCATTTAGAATCTAATTTTATATTTTAGGATTAATTAGTGGTTAAGTTGTTTCTAGAACAAAATATAAAGAAAATAACAAAAATAGTCCACTTTTGTATTTTTAATTGTTAATTGTTGAATTTGTCATGAAATAGACTTTAAATAATTTTAGGAATCAATTAGATTAATTTTAGAAATAAATTAGGTTTCATTTTAATTTTTGTATTTTTAATGAAATTAGGAAAATATAAAATGAAATTTAAAAATAAGTAAAAGAAATAAAAAGGAAAAAACAAAAGAAATAAATAAGAAGACCAAAATTGGGCCAAAATTGGCTTAGCCCAAACCAGAAACCCCTCAGATCCAACCAAAATGGCCCAAACCTACACTCCTTACCCGGTCCGATCACCCCTATAGCGAAACGACGCCGTTTTGCGCGTCCATCAATCCAGGCCGTTCCGTTTTCCCAATCCAACGGTCAGGATCTATCCCAATATTTTAAATATAATTATAATAATTCTTTACAAAAGTCAAAAACAAAATCTCATCCTCCTTGTACCCCCTCCCGTCTCCGACCACCACCGCCGTCCACCATTACCCCGCCGTGTCTCCACCGTCTGTCGCCGGCCGAAAATAGCCTTCGCCGGTGGCGATGCTCCAAATCACCCCAAAATTACACCGTTGATTCCTCTACTCCTCCCCTTTCCATATCTAACTTTAAAATCCCTCAAATCCTAGCCGATTTTCTCAAATATTAGATCGAAATTCTGGTTTAAAACCCTACTTGCTCCAAAACCCACAAAATTTACACCATGTATTCCTCTCACTCTCCTCTTTATGAATCTGGCCTTAGATTCCCTCAAACCACCACAAAATCACTCGAATTTTGGATCGACATCCGGCCAAGAACCCAAATTCTTCAAAGTCAAGATTTCTTTGATTTGGAGCTATGAATGCTTTTAATCATGTGTTTTCTTATTGAAAACACATGATTAAAGACAGTTTTGGTCCAAACAGCTCCAAATATGATCGTATTCGAGTCCGGGCCAAAATCAGAGGTACTTCATCTTTTATTTTATTTTCTTTCGTTCTTGTTCTTCCATGCCTGCTTTTGTTGCTAGGTTTTGTAATTATTTCTATTTTTTTCTTCTTTTCTGTAGTTTTTGATTTAATGCTATGGCTGTAGTTTAATTTTTGGTTTAATTTTCATTTTTGTTTCTATCACTGTATGTTAGGATTTCTGTTTGATTCTGTGTTTGATTCTACTTATTTGTTCATCCCATTTAGATGTTAATTTGTTTAGATTTTTTGGTTTTAGTATGATCCTTTATTAATCTGTTGTGATAGATTTGGCCTTGTTCAAATATAATGATTGTTTCAATACTTGAATCAATTAGTAATTCCTTATGTTCTAGTGTTAATGATCTTAGTTTAAATCAGTCTGAGTAGTGATTATATTAATAATTCCATGCTTAGGGTATTTAAGTTTGGTTGATTCAGGGCAGTACTATTTTTAGTCTTCATGCTTGATTTTAATAGGTTAATTAGTTGATTCACGATTGGTTCATGCAATTTGTTTCCTTGTTTGGTTAATTTTTCAATTAGTTTAATTTTAGGTGATTGGTTATAGCTGATATATCTCAAATAGGATTAGTAATTTCAGGTTCAATCAAGGATAGTTTGGGCATCCAAAAAGGGTTGATTTGTTAAGACTTGGTAGTTTTAGAACTCTAGTAAGGGTAATATAGGCATTCCAAAGGTAGAAAACAAAGCTAGAACACCATAGGGCCTTCTAGAAGGGGGCCTTAATATAAGTTTTAGTATTCTTAGAGCAGTAACTTGGGCAACAAGCTACAAATTTAGGGTTTAATGACTGATTTCTGAAAATAAAAACGGAAAAAATGGGTGAATAAGTTCCAGAACATTCCTGCCCCTCCTTCCCTATAAAAGGCACCTCTAATGCCTTCTTTTACAAGTTTAGAAAACCTGAAAAGTTCTCCAAAAATTCCAGCCTCTAACATTCCTTCCCAAAAACACTTTATGCAAGCTTAGCCTTGAATTTTTGAATTTCAAATTCAAATACTACTTGATCTTAGATCTAAATTTCCAGAAAAACCAAAAAAATAATAAAACTCCAAAAATTCAAAAAAAAAAACATTACTGTTTCATTGAAGTTTCTTTTCAACAATTTTGAGTTCTAGTTTAAAAGTTGAATTCCTAGCTCATCCAAGGTCAAAAATATTTTCAGCACTTCTATTTCAGTGATTAAGGCTTTCCTAAGGTTTCTGGGGTTTAATTTCGAGTTAAATTTGAGTTTTCATGTCAATTTACTGGTTGTTGAGCTGCTGGTTTTCATCTGATACTAATCCTGGGATTAGAGATTAGTTTTGAGCTGTTTCTGCTGGTTTATATCTGCTGCTCTGCTATTTGCTACTGATTCTCCTTCTTCTTTATTTTGCCATAATTCCAGGTATTAACTCCTATCCTGTTGTATTGGTGCTGATTCGAAGTACATATGCAATAAAACTGCTCCTTCATTTGCTCCTGAAGGCTGTGCCAATTTGGATTGTGATGATAGACTTACTCGTTATTGTAGATTTAAATTCTGATGTTATGTACATAAATTTGAATTGTGTGATCGGGACTGTGGAGACTATTAACTTGAAGTATTCATTCAGTAGTATTGTAAGTTAGTTTAGTATCATGTTCAATTAGACTTCAGCCTGTTATAGGCTATTTTGAATTTCAGAAGGTAGCTAATGATAATAGGTTCGATTTGTTTGAGAACGATTGTTTAAGTTCCATGTGTTCAACAAGTTCAACAGGTTCATCGGTAAATTGTTCAATAGACTGTTATTTCAAAACTATTAACGCCTAGTTCATCTTCTTACTTTGTCTAGTTGAAACCAGGAGTAATTAGATTGGGAGGTTAAATTAGGCCTGCTTCTACTTATTGAAATTAATTAATGTCTTGAAGCCTTAGGGGATCGTAACAGCATGTATATCCATAATTGGAAGGGTCAAATATATTTTGTACCATCTGCATTGTTGATCTAGACTCAGCCAGTGAATAACTTTCTGTTTCAAGTAAAATTAATGAGTCCATGAATAGTTGGAATAAATTTTTTTGTCATGCGTATGAGTCAATTGTTATCACCTTCATATTGCATGTACCATGTGTCTCTAAATAATTGCTGGATCCAGTTGTGAGGTTGATCTTTTAACAAAAAAAAAAAACACTGGACTTAGGCCTGTCCATGAGCCAGATCTGATGGCCTAAAATTTGCATAGACCAAGATGGTTTGGGATTTAGCCTCGCGTAAGGCATGGCTGAATATTTTCAGGCATGGGCCAAAATTTCAAGGCCCAAAACATTTCTAGAAGTCAAAATCCCTTTAAAAATTACCTTGGGAATATGGGGGTTAATTCTCAAATATAAATTTGGGTTTTGAATTAGGTGGCGAGTTTAAATTAAGAGGGTCATCCCTTTTGTTTGAATTCAGACTTGAATTCGAAGCTTGAATTTATAAATGTAAATTAATTACCTCTTTTTTAGAGACATAATAAATAGAAAATTATAGATTGCTTTAGGATTGCCTTTTAATAATAAAATGAGACGAGCCTCGCCGAACAAAACATATAAATTGTGGGCCCCTCATTAATTGCTTAATAAAAATATGTAGAATTTGGGGTGTGCCGTTTAGCGAATTTCATGACCCTCCTCAAAGATAATGACCCGTTAGTCACTTTAGCCGCTCTTTTTAATAATTTTATCTTCCTAAATACGGGTGCGCATTTCGTGCAACCCAAATCCAAATCCCAAAACGTTGAATAAAAATGTGTCGAGGATCTGGGTGCATTTCATGTGACGTGATCCCAAAATACGTTTTTAAACGACGTTTACTTTCTTTAAAAAAAATTAAATAAAAGCGGTAAATAATCTTAAAATTGCCATATAGGTTGGAACATGTATAAAAATCAGATTTTTAGCCAATTATATTTTTTAAGCGACCGTGCTAGAACCACGGGATCCGAGGGTGCCTAACACCTTTCCTCGGGTCAACAAAATTCCTTACACAAAATTTCTGGTTCGCAGACTCAAATTGGGAAGTCGAAGTTTTCCTCGATTTGGGATTCTAGTTACACGGGTGACTTGGGACACCAAAAGCCAACCCTATCCCAAGTGGCGACTCTAAAAAAAAAATAAACAATCCCATTTCGAATAATGTCACTTTAAATGAAAAAACTCCCTTATACATTATCCCTCGGGGTAGGTCTGTAAAAAAGGAGGTGTGACAGCTCTGGCGACTCTGCTGGGGACACGAACTTAGTACGATTGTTATATTTGGCTTTATCTGATTTTCAACATATTCCATGCTATATGTGCTAAATATTTTACAGCTTTGATATCTGTTGAAATTGTATATATAAACAATCGCGAATCCCTTCCTCTCTCTGATTCTTCTACATCACGGAGAAGGGTGCACTTCATGTATCTTCTCTTCTGTTTAGAGTCTTTCCCAATTTAGAATGAGGTTGGATAAGTTGCTAAGCCGGCAGAGCTTCTATATTCCCGGTACGCTGCCTCCCCCTCGGCTCGAGTTGTCCGCTCGGGTAAACCAGGTCTAGACCCATAAACCTAGGGTTTAAACCTAGAAGAACAAAAACTCATGCCGGATCCCTAGTAGGACGTTTGTTTGAATCATGTGCATTTGACTTAGGGGACTCAACATAGGGGTTGGGTCCGTTTAGGACAGGTGACCTGAAATAAAAATGACCATCCTGATGCATCTTACGTGCTACTTGCACATTTATTAGTTCGGTTTTGCATGTTGACTAGCTTGTCTATAATGAGTGAAAATGAGAAAAATAGCAGTGTTAAGACTAAGTGAGGGTGACCATTTGTTGTGAAAAAACCAATGCCAAAATAGCACCGAATTTTTGAAAAATGGAAAAGGAAATTATTTGAAAAAAGAAAAATTGTTGTTCAAAAAATATATTTGATTTTGGCAAGTCTGCCCGAACTACGCTGGTTTAATTCTCACCGGATGTGAGATACGTAGGCAACCCCCATCGGGTCCAACCTCCCTTTTGCAAAAATAGCCCAAAGAACAAAATGGCAAAATTTTAATTTTTGTCAGAAATAAGTCGGGTGATGCCATTCTTGCTTAAAATAAGCCGAATGTCCCAAAAGCACGTCGGAAGGTCGTTTTTCGTACGAACAGCCACCCTGAGTCATTTTAAATGGTTTGCGGGCACAGCCTTAAAATCTTCCTCCCAGAAGTGCTGAAAGGCCGTTTTCGCAAAACCAAGTCCTTGTCTTTCTAAATAAAGAATTTTGCAAGAATAGCCAGTTTTCAAAATAAGTGATTAAAATTCCCTTGTAAATAAACGTGCAGGATGACCTCAAGTAACATCGAAACCTTCTCAGTCCTGAATGAGCTCCCTTTGAAACTCCATATGTGGTGGCATGATCTAGGAAAATGAAGCAGAGAGAATGTGGTTAAGATTTTAGGCGGTCTAGTTGATTTACTGAACATTAAACCGAGGAAGGATATCATTGAGGCACTAATACCATTTTGGGACCCAACCCGTAACGTATTCTGATTTTCAGATTTTGAACTCACACCTACATTAGAGGAGATTGCAGGATACACGGGTCTCAACGGGAACCTTCGAGGTAGATAACCACTGGCCCCATGACCGGTAACCCTTCATAGGTTTTTGGATTTCTTGAACATCAACCGGGATATTCAAGACTCGCATCTGGTAGAAGGGTGTTGTACATTGCATTTCCTACATCACCTGTATGGTAACCAAAAAGGTTTCAAGGAACCTAATACCGGCTTGACACATGCCGGAAAGAAAGACAAATGGGAAGGCCGGCGGGGATTAGCCTTTATGGTAGCCTTTCTGGGAGTGGTGGTTTGTCCGAGAAAAGATGGTCACATAGACCACGGCCTGGTAGGGATGCTAGATGTTATGATGAAAAAACCTACTAGCACAGTGGTTCCTCTAATCATAGCAGAAATGTACCGAGCTTCGACCAAATGTCGGGAAGGCATGAAATTCTTTCAAGGTTGCAATTTTCTCTTACAGTTATGGATGCAGGAACACCTCTGTCACCGCATCGACTATATGAACTACGGTTTAACTGGGTTGAGTTGTATTGCAGAATTTGTGACCCGGGTGACAGGTATTGAGTTCCCTGAGGGTACTGAGGCCTGGTCCTCATGCTTAAGATCGCTGACCGCATATAAAGTTGAATGGGCTTCTGGGTGGCTTCCTGCTACTGAAGTTGTGTACACATCAGCAGAGGTCCCTTATATTCTTTTGATGGGTATCCGAAGCATACAGCCTTACGCTCTTTACCGGGTTTTGTAGCAACCTGGAAGATTCCAGACAGTGCACAATGATGAAGATCTGAGTGGGCAAGTCATTGAGTTAGGCCCGAAGGCTGCATTTCCTGAAGGCAGAATCTGAAAGATATGGAATGAGTGCCAGTTCCTCGAGCCTAAAACCATGATACAGGACCAAGCTAGAGGCGAGGTAGATCCCAAGTATCTGAAGTGGTTTGGCAAAAGATTTCAAATCCCAAAGAGACACGCTAAAAGATCGCACGTGCAACAATTTACCGATAGGGTCCAGGTTCAATGCGATTGGAAAGCAAAGGAAAAAGAGTACCGAGCTAGAATAGGACAGTTGGAGCAACAGGTCCGCGACCTCCAATTTGACAAGAGTGTACAGGCTGCAGCCGACGAGGGTGATAAAAAGAAATTAGCTTAGGAAAATGAATCACTCAAAGCCCAATTTAAGAAAATGAAAATAGATGCCAGGAACCAAGAAAGAAGTCTATCTGATGAAAGGTTGATCAAAGGGTTAAAGAGACAAATCTAGGACTGCCAAGAAGAATTAGAAAAATCCAATGGAAACATGGCAAGGCTTCGGGCACAGTTGGCTAAGAAGACTGAAGAAAGAGCCCAATTTTTGCAACAAATGAGGAGAAACTACGAGGGGAACCTTGCCAAAATGAAGGGAAAAATGAATACTATGGAAGAAAAGACAGCCCAGCGGGATAAATAATTCCAAGCCGAGAGGGACCAGTGCTATGGGTTAATTGCCGAGAAGGAAAAGGATATAAAATTGCTACAAGACCTGCATTTCCAGGACTCTCATGTTCTAGAGGCTCGTACCCAACAAATAAGCCGACTCCTCCAAGAAAAGGGCCAAATCAGGGAAAGGATCAGAAACATTGCCCACTATATTGTCATGAAGTGTCAGGCCGGTGAGCGAATGGGTCGTACCACGTCCTTTGCCTCAGTGATGATATTTGTTCGCCAGGTCATGAATGATTTAGATCAGTTGCAAAGGGATCTTGCACGCAGGCCCGCGGCGATGCCGAATGATGCCCCGCAGGACCCAGGATGTAAAACATTGATGTATTCTTAGTTAATCGAGTCTGTATTTTTGCTTTGAGTCTATTTTTGTAATTTCCTTTTCAAGAAAAGAAAAACAAATAGTCTAGTAGCTTTTGTAACCGCAGTTGTTATTAATGAAAAATTGAAAATTCTCAAAAAATAGTTTTCTTATTTTTGCATTTATTTGCAAGAACTATGCTTGGTCTTATTCACGCGGGGTCATGATACGTAGGCCACCTATATAAGATTCGACCGCAATCCTAGGAAAAATAGAAAAAAGAGAAATACGAGGAAATAAATAAAAGGCAAAAAAAGAAACAAGAGATAAAAGAAACACAAAGGAAGAAAATAAGGCATTGAGAGAAAAAACATAGCCAAAGAAAAGAAAAAGCAAAAAATGAAAAGAGGGAAAAGAAAATGAGAGAAAAACAAAACAAAATGAGAAAAGAAAAGAGAAAAGGAATAAGAGAAAAAGCCGGGCGCCCAGTCCAAGAAGCATGTCATGTTCATTTAAGTCAGCATGCACCCCAGATAAGTCCTTCTTTTCCCCCGAAAGGGACGCTTCTCTTTAAACTCACATGCTTGCTTTTTGCATACTTTTCTTTGAATCCCTTTCGGTTTAATACTGATTCCGGAATTACTACAAAGAAAGGTGGCAGGATTGGTTCTATCGGATTCCGCCTGGCAAAAGCCAAAAAAAAAATACCCAACCTCAGCAGGTGCGTCAGTCCAATCCCGATTGACCATGGTGATTGATGTTTTCAAAGTAAAGACATTGGAAAAGAAAGAAAATCAAAGGCAAAAGAAGAATAAAGTGAAAATGCCGGAGCCCACACGGGCGAGTTATAATGAACTCCTGAGAGTTGAACCCGGTCGATTGGAAAAGAGATTCACCCTCAAGGCCAACAAGCAGCAAAGTTCTCAACAGAAATGGGCCGGGATCAAGCAATTGGGATTATCAAGGCCACAAAACCAACCACCGTTTAAAACTAACAAATTGTTCTTTGTTGAAAACAGGTCTTATTTAGAGCAACCGTGCAAGAAGCAGGTGCAGCCCAAAAGAAATGAAATGGACAAGTGCTGAAACAGCTTTGCAGCAGGAAAACAACCAAAAATGAAGTTTCCCCAAAATTCTTTCATGCATTTTGCTAAATAAAAAGGAAAAAAAAAAATGAAAACCCCAAAAGAAAAACAAATCATGGTAGCAAGGAGCTTTTCCTTTCCAAATCCCCGCCAAAAAACCGAGGATCTCCCGGCCAAAAAACCGAGGAGTTTTTTCTTTCCAAATCCTGGCCAAAAAACTGATGATCTCCCGGCCAAAAAGTCGAGGGGCTTTTTCTTTCCAAATCCCAGCCAAAAAATTGAGGATCTCCCGGCCAAAAAACCAAGGAGCTTTTTCTTTCCAAATCCTGGCCAAAAAGCCGAGGAGCTTTTTCTTCCCAAATCCGGACCAAAAAATCGAGGATCTCTCGGCCAAAATACCGAGGAGCTTTTTCTTTCCAAATCCCGGCCAAAAGACCGAGGATCTCCCTCACAATTAACTCACGAAATTTTCATAGTGAAATTAACTCAAATTAGGATGAAAAAGTACGGGTGTTACCTTACTTAAGAACTGCAAAGTTGTTTTAGTAAGAAAAGAACAAAAAGAAATGAACTCAAATGTGAAGCAAGTAAGGGTGCGGATCGGTCAAAACCTGATTGAAGTCACAAGCTCTGCTGATCCTATTTTGACCAAATGCTGCATGAAGAAGTAAACACCTACAACTTACGAGCATCAAGATTTAGATCAGGGTCTACAGCAAAATCAGCTAAGACTCAAGATCAAGTTTCAAGAAAATTACATATAGGAATCTTGTAACTCATAGTTGATAGGCATAGCTAGCTTGGATTTGATTTTCATTTTTGGGTGTAATAAGGAGGTCAGCAAGCAGTAGCAGCAGCAACAGCAACAGCAACAGCAGTGAAATTCACAGCTCCTAGTAGTCCCAGTTACCAAACCGTCCATAACTATACTGACCTGATTCTTTTATAGCCAAGGATATGTAGGCAACCTTTGAAGCAGGGTTCAGTCAGACGGTTTTTCAAAATGCTTCTCATGGAGTGCCGAGCGGCCAAAAATCCTTTATAGTGCTCATTTATCTTTGCCCGAAAATCCTTCGTGTCTTCGAGCAAAGAGGGGCAGTTGTGAGCACGTGATTTTTGCCATGCTTAATTTACTCCTATAAATTCTTTAGACTAAGAATTTTTCTTTTATTATTTGAATTTTTAGGAATTAATTTGCATGATTTTGTGTCTTGCATTTTTGTGCGCATTTTAGTTGCTATAATTCATAAAAAAGTACAAAATAGTACGTTTGCATTTAGAATTCGATTTTATATTTAGTCAATTAATATTACTAAAATAAGAGAAAAATAACAAAAATAGTCTTTTCACTATTTTAAATTTTACACTTTACATTTTTTAATTAGGAATCAGTTAATTAGTATGGTCTTAGATTTAATTTGGGTCATTAGTTTGATGTTACATTCAATCAAATCAGAAAACTCAAGGAAAAATAATAAATAAATAAAGCACAAAATAAAAGAGAAGAAGAAAACAAATTGAAAATAAAAAAAAGCATGGGTTGGCAAATATTTAGGCCAATTTCAGGCAGCCCAAATCAAAATCACCAAAAACCCTTCACAACTCAGACCAAAATCAGCCCAGTCTACACCCCAAAACCTGGCCTGCCCCTCTACTAATTGAAACAACGTCGTTTGAGCATCGATCAATCCTGGTCGTTCATCTCCCTAATCCAACGACCCGAATCCATCATTTAGTTATTAATAAAATTGTCTGAAAAACTAACACAAACCCAAGACACTCTTTACCCTCTTCGTACCCCTGCCCCATCTCCAGCCGCTGGTGTAACACCACCGTCCCCCCCGCCGTATCTTCGCCATCTGCCGGCGGCGGCGGTGATGCTCCTTTCCCACCAAAATTACACCATTGAATCCCCGTCACCTCCTCTTTCCAAACCCCCAAATCCCTTACCTCAAATCATAGCCGATCTTCTCAAATCTTAGATCGAAATGCCGGCTTAAAACCTTACTTGCTCCAAAATCCACCAAATTAACACCATGTGTTCTCCTCACCCTCCTCTTTACGAATCCGTAGCCTATAACCCTCAAATAATCTTGGAAATCTTCGAATTTTTGGTTGAAGGCCGGCTCAAAACCCTGGTGTTATGAGTTATGGTTTCTGTTGATGGCTTGACCATTATAAGGTTTATCCGTGTACTTTCTCATGGAAAACACACGGTTAAACACTAATATTGGTCAAGCAATTTCAAGCCAAGTCACCTCGGGCCCATTTCGAGTTAATACATTAAAGCCAAAAACAGTGATTTTCTTAATTTTTTTTATGTGTGTATGTGTTCATCGAATGTATTTGTTTGCTTTTGTTCCAATTTGACTTGAATTTCAGTAATGGGTTCTTATTAGTTTAATTTTCGATGTTTCATTCTGTTTTGGTTAGTTTCATTATTAAGTATTAGTTTAATACTAATCGTTAGTTTGATTCTGATTAGTAGTGTAGTATTTGGTTTAAACACATGAGTATTAGCTTTGCAATTTGATCCTTTTTTCCTGTTAGATTTTAGTTTCAAATCTGTTTTGGGTACTGTTTGATTTTTGTTTGATTGAATTAATATTTTGTTAGTTTAATTAGTTTAGTTTTGATTGTTCTTCAATTTAGTATTCATTTTTTCAAATTAATTAGGCTTGTTGATTGGTTATAGCTGATTTAGATTCACGAGGATTAACTATGGTTAATTTTTAACTCAAGTAAAGGGGTTGTTTGGTTTAGTAATTTCAGGGGGGAGTAGGGGTTGTTTGGGCATCTAAAAGGGCTGGTTTGTTAAGAATTAGTAATTTCAGAACCCAAACAAGGGTAGTATATGTATTTCATAGGTAGAAGAACACCCTAGGGCCTTCTAGATGTGGACCTTAGTGTATGTTTTTGCATTTTAATGCAGTAACTTGGGTAACAAGTCATAAAATTAGGGTCTAATATCTAATTTCTAAAAATAAAAAGGGGGGAAAATAGGAAAATACTTCTAGAACATTCTGCCCCATTTATTGCCTTTAAAAGGCACCCCTAGTGCCTTGATTAACAAGTTAGAAGTTCTGAAAATTCCCAAAAACTTTTTCCAGTCTCTGAGTTCCCCAAAAATTCCATTTCTCAAAGGCTGAGTCTCAAATTTTGAATTTCAAAAATCCAGAAAAGTTAAAATATGAAGTTTCATAATTTTAGAAACCTTCTTTAACTTTTAATTCCTGCCAAAAATCCAAAAACATACAAAATATCCAATAAAATCCAAAAACACTGTTATATTGGTTTTGTTTAAAGTTAGTTTTTAAGTTCTAGTTCAATTTTGACTGAATTGAAGGTCAACGAGTGGATTTGAGTTGTTTTATTGTTGATTGATTCTCTGTTACTCTTCTCGGGATTGTAATATTGATTTGGTCTGGAAATTGATCTTATTTTGTTGCTAATTTGAGCTGCTGATTGCTGCCTAACACTGCTGAACCTTTTCCTCTTTCACCTCATTTTAATTCCAGGTACATATCCTGCCTCTAGAGCAAGCATTGACTGTCAATTAGCTCGATGAAATAGGAGTGCATCCTGATTGTTGTTATGAGCCTTGCTGTGATCAATAATGCTGGAACTAGTTTTATTTCATGTTTATGAACTGAATCATTTGGATTTATGAGTTTTGATATAGATGGACTGTTGAAACTGTACTCTATAACTAGTTTGCATTTTATTTTGTATGAATTCCACCAGTTAAGGTCATGTAACTTTCAGTTTAGTATGATTGTTAATCCTAGCTAGTCATGCTAATTCTATTTGCTTTCATCTTGTCTCTATTCAACATATATTTGATCCTGCTTTTTGTCTCTACTGAAACTGGTAGTATAATAGTGGAAAACTATATGTAGTTACATCTATAGGCTGTTTTTGTTTCAAGCCTAAAAAGGTTTTGTTGAATCTGAGCAATTGTTCACTCTATTTTGAAACTTGTGTAGTTAATATTTAAGTAATATTGTTCACTCTGTTCTGGTAACAAAATTGAGTTGCGATGACGTAGGCGCATGTAGGTTCGCGCCTGGAATTCAATGCAGGCCCAACGAACCTGTCTAAGGCTGAAACTCATTTTTATGGTTTTTGTTTGTTTAAAAGCTTGTAATTTGCATTATGTTTGATATTAAGCTTGAGGAAATTAGTAGGCATCTACCCAAATCTTGTGATTCTGCTGTAATATGACTTGGTTTATGGTTGATGTAATACTAAGCGAAGGGTGTGAGGAAATTACGTTTGAATAATGTCATTGCGATCCTGGAGTAATATGAGAAGGCTAATTTGTATGGTTATTAAATGATAGTAAGTCTTATGCATTGAAAATAGCTAGAAGTTCCAAACCCTTTAAAAATTATACTAGGAATAGGGGAATTATTTTGCAATATGAATTTGGGCTTTCGAGTTAGGTAGAGGGTTCAAATTAATGGGTTCCCCCTTTTGTTTGAATTCAGACTTGAATTCGAGGCCCGAATTTATAAATGTAAGTTAATTAGCCCCTTTAGAGACAAAAATAAATAAACAAAATCGTAGTTGATTTAGGTTGGCCTTTAAATAAAAATGAGATGAGCCTTGCTAAACAAAACTCATAAATTGCAGGGCCCTCAGTAATTGCTTAATTAAAAATACTTAGCATTCGGAGCGTGCCGTTTGGCGAATTTCACATCCCTTCGCAAAGTTTAAAAAGACGTTAGTCACATTAGGCGCGCTTTTAATAATGTTACCTTCTTAAATACGGGTGTGCATTTTATGCGACCCAAATCCAAATCCCAAAACGCCGAATAAGAATGTGTCGAGGATCAGGGTGCATTTAATGTGACGTGATCCGAAAATACATTTTTTAAACGATGTTCGCTTTCGTAAAAGATAATTTAAAAGTGGTAAATAATTTTAAAATTGCACTATAGATTGGAACATGTATAAAAGTTAAATTTTGGATATTTATAATAATTTAAGCGACCGTGCTAGAACCACGGGATCCGGGGGTGCCTAACATCTTCCCTCGGGTCAACAGAATTCCTTACACAGAATTTCTGGTTCGCAGACTCCAACTAGGAAGTCGAAATTTTCCTCGATTTGGGATTCAAGTTAAACCGGTGACTTGGGATACCAAAAGCCAATCCTATCCCAAGTGGTGACTCTAAATAAATAAGTAATCCCATTTCGAATAATGTCACTTTAAATGGAAAAACTCCCTTATACATTTATTCTTCGGGGTAGGTGTGTAAAAAAGGAGGTGTGATAGTGGCGGAGGATAAAGAGAGATATTGTGGAGTATGTAGCCCGGTGTCTCAATTTTCAGCAAGTGAAATATGAGCAGCAGAGACCGGGTGGCTTGCACCAACAGATGGTTATTCCTAAGTGGAAGTGGGAAAGGATCACTATGGATTCTGTTGCCGGACTCCCACGGACTTTGAAGAAATTTGATACTATTTGGGTGATTGTAGATAGGCTGACCAAGTCCGGGCACTTCATTCCGGTTTGTACTACTTATTCTTCAGAGCGGCTGGCAAAGATTTATATTCGGGAGATTATTTGGTTGCATGGTGTCCCAGTTTCCATCATATCAGATCGGGGCACTCAGTTCACCTTTCAGTTTTGGCAGACGGTTCAGCGAGAGTTGGGTACCCAGGTGCAGTTGAGCACAACCTTTCACCCTCAGACAGACGGACAGTCCGAATGCACCATTCATATATTGGAGGATATGCTACGCGCCTGTGTTATTGATTTTGGAGGGTCATGGGATCGGTTTCTACCGCTTGGAGAGTTTTCCTACAACAACAATTATCAGTCCAACATTCAGATTACACCGTATGAGGCCTTGTATGGGAGACAGTGTAGATCTCCAGTTGGTTGGTTCGAGCCCAGGGAGGCTAGACTGTTGGGGACAGATTTGGTTCAGGATGCCTTGGAGAAGGTGAAAGTAATTCAGGAGAGACTCTGTACAGCGTAGTCAAGGCAAAAGATTTATGCGGACAGGAAGGTCCAAGATGTATCCTATATGATTGGTGAGAAGGTCTTGCTGAAGGTTTCACCCACAAAGGGTGTTATGAGATTTGGAAAGAAAGGGAAATTGAGTCCGCGGTTCATTGTGCCTTTTGAGGTACTTAAGAGGATTGGGGAGGTGGCTTATGAGATTGCCTTGCCACCCAGCTTATCGGGTGTGCATCTAGTTTTTCATGTTTCTATGCTCCGGAGGTATATCGGGGACCCGTCCCATGTTTTGGATTTCAGTATAGTTCAGCTGGAGGGTGACTTGACTTATGATGTAGAGCCAGCGGCTATTTTGGATCATCAGGTTTAGAAGTTGAGGTCAAAGGATGTTGCTTCGGTGAAAGTGCAGTGGAGAGGTCGGCCCGTGGAGGAGGCTACCTGGGAGACCATGCAGGAGATGCGGAGCAGATATCCTCACCTATTTGAGGCTTCAGGTATGTTTCTTGACTCGCTCGAGGACGAGCGTTTGTTTATGTTGGGAAGGATGTGACGACCCGACCCTTCGTCACTTGAGTTACCTCCCCGTTTTCCCCATTTTCTGCTTCTTTATGTTTCATTATAAGATTCTTGTGTGAACGAGTTGATTTGGATTGGCTTTAGAAAGAAATGAGACACTTAGTCTCTTTAAGGAAGACTTGTTTTGGAAAAGTCAACTAGATGTTAAATTATGAGTTAGAGGGCTCGTATATGTATTCTGATGATTCGGTTAGCTTTGTGGAATGATTTGTCACATAGGAGTGTGATCGGAAATGATTTTGTTGGTCCGGTGTAGAATTAGGCTTGAATTAGCGAAGTTAGTATTTTGGCGAATTCCAGTTGATAGGTGAGATTTTGATCCGAGGGTCGGAATGGAATTCCGGGAGTTGCAGTAACTTCGTTAGGTGATTTGGGATGTGTGTGTAAAATTTCAGGTCATTCGAAGGTGATTTGGTTGTGTTTTTGATCAAATGCATGTTTCGGAAGTTTTAGAAGAACCTAGGCTTGAATTCGATGAGAAATGATGGTTTTTGTGTTGTTTGAGGTGTTTTAATGATTGGAACAAGTTTGAATGATGTTATAGGAGGTGTTGGTATTTTTGGTTGAGGTCCCGGGGGCCTCGGGGTGATTTCGGATGGTTAACGGGAAGTTTTGGTTTGTGAACTTAAGAAAATTGCAGATGCTTTTGGTATTTTCGCTTCTGCGAAACTGGGATCGCAAAAGCAGTAGCGCAGAAGCGAGTGGAGAGTAGCAGAAGCTGCAGGGACAGCAGGTGCGGAATTGGTAACCGCATCTGCGGAGCCGCAGATGCGACAGGAGGACCGTAGATGCGATATTTGAGCTTTTATAGGGGATCCGCAGATGCAAGAATTCGTCCGCAGAAGAGGAAGGCGTAGGAGCGGATGTTCAACCGCAGAAGCGAATATTTCTGTAGAAGTGGTGCATTAACCGCAAAATTGGGAGCCGCAGATGAAGTCATGGAGCCGCAAATGCGAAAATGACTGGGCAGTGCTATTTAATTTCATCTTCGCGGATTTTTGAAGGGTTTCATATTTTTAACTAAGAACTTGGAGAATTGGGGGCGATTTTGAAGAGGGATTTCAAGGGGTTTTCGATAAGGTATGGATTCTTGAACTCAAAACACGATTTCATGGTGTTATTGCATGGATTAGAGCTGAAAACTCAAGAAATTAATGGGTAAAAAGGGTGGTTTAGGGCTTGAAACTTAAGAGAACAAAAATGGGGATTTGAGGGGTCATTTTTACTCCGATTTTGGTAAACTTTATATGTATAGACTCATGGCGAGATAAGGAATCCGTTGATGTTAAATTTTCTGATTTTCGAGAAGTGGGGCGGGGGCTCGGATTTTGCTAATTTCGAGATTTTTGCTATTTTTCTATTGTTTTCGATTGGGTATTGTTCCATTGGCATATTGTGATGTATTCGTTGTGGTTTTGGTCATATTCGACGCGTGAGGAGGTCGATTTGAGAGGCAAGGGCATAGCGAGCTAGGATTTTGGCTAGCTTGAGGTGAGTAGTAGATGTAAATGATGTTCTGAGGGTTTGAAACCTCGGATTTGCACACCGTAGTGCTATATTAAGGTGACTTGCACGCCGGATAGCGAGCGTGGGGTAAAGCACTGTTGGGGGATTGTGACTTGGTCTGTCCTGGTAGATGAATATACTGCGTATTTGACTGAAATTCACTTATTATCATTATAACTTGAGCTGATTGCTATATTTGGACTTCGTGCCAATTGATTGAATCCTTCAGGGATGGATATTACTGGTTTCTTACCATTTTTACATATTATTGAACTCAGTCCTAGTATTTAATACAGTTTTGCAAACTCAGCCATCTTTTCTCAAACCTGAAATTTAATTAATGTTTTTAATGAAGTTTGGGCTCAATAATTCTATATGATTGTGCCCGAGGGGCTTATGTGATGATGGACTGAGTATGGGATCGGACTGCGCGCCGCAGCGGTATTATATTGATATTGATATGAGGTCGAGAGCCTAGTTGATGCCACGAGATGGCATATTATTGTGCTTGGGCCGTAAGGGGCCCCTTCCGTAGTCTGCACACACCCAGAGAGCGCCATCGATGATAGATAATAGAGCGGGCTGAAGACCGCAGCGGGTACTAGGGAGTACTAGAGTTTGTGTTGCATTTCATATTCTACTGTCATTTACATACTTATCTGTTATAGTATTTCCATAATTATTGTTATTGGTTCACTGACTTCATACTACTTGGGTTAAGTTGCTGCATTTATAGAATTACTTTGTGCCTATTCAGGATTTCTTATTCTCAGCCTTTATTTATTTTTTGTTACTCACTGGGTCGGAGTACTCACATTACTCCATGCACCTTACGTGCATATCCAAGTACATTTGAGGCTGTGTGAGGATTTCTCTGCCTAGCAGCTTATCCGGGAGTATCAAGGTAGCTGCATTTGATGTCCGCAGTCATGATCTTCCTTCTATCTTATTTGCTTTATTTTCGTATTTCTAGAGAACGATATGTAGTACGTTGATACTCATGTATTAGAGGCTCAGACTTGTGACACCGGATTCTTCGGGCTGTGCAGTTGTTTTACAATTGGGATTTCCGCATGTTTTACTCTATTTCAGGATTTCAGTATTATGACTTAGTAATTAATCTGTGTTGATTAATTCATGAGCTATATAAAATGGTTAAGGTTATTTAATTGGTCGGGCTTGCCTACCAGTGTGTTGGGCGCCATCACGACCGGGGATGGGGTCGTGACACAACAATAGTTAAATCACAGCTTCTCGGTAGTACCATCTACCAAACCTTCGAGAACCACATCGACCTGATTACTTTATAGCCAAGGATATGTAGGCAACCCTCCAAATCAAGATTCAGTCAAACTTTTTCAAAATGCTTCTCATGGAGTATCAAACAGGCAAAAATTATTCATGATTGCTCACTTTATCTTTGCTTGAAAATTGTTCTTGTTTCCAAGTAAAGAGGGAAAATTGTGAGCACGTAATTTTTTCCTCACCGAAAATATTCCTACAAAAAATTAACAAATAAAATTTTTCTTAATTGTTTTTAATTTTTGTAGGATTTCGTGGAGTTTTTTGTTTAAATGTTTGCATTTAGTTGCATATTTATATTTAATGTAAAAGAAAACACCACAAAAATGTCAAAAATTTCATGCATTGCATTTTTAGGATTTAAGTTGTTTATTAATTGCATTATAAAATAAAATCCTAAAAGCACATTAGTTGTTTGAAATTTTAGTATTAATTCTTAATTATTCAGTGATAAGTTAACTGAAAATAAGTAAAGGATAATTTTACAAAATAGATTAATTTAATTTAGGATTTTAATTAATTCAATTAGATTTTTTAAAATCAAAAGAAATAAAGGAAATAAAAAAGAAAAAGAGGAATAAAAGTTTATTTTTGGGTCTTGGTTAGAGGTTGGGCCAAAGAACAACTTTAGTGGCCCATTTAACTCCTAGTCCACAAAATTCCCAGCCCAAATCCTTAAAAATCTGGTCCAGCCCTCACTTACCCAAATCGGTATTGTTTGAGTGATGTTAATCTCAGCCGTTCAATCCATCTCATCCAATGGACCAGAATTTTCCCCATCCATTAAAACTGTCCTAACCAACTCCAATACTTCAGGACCCTCTCATTCTCTATCTCTATCAACTCATAGAAACCCTAGCTACCCACCATCGCTCACCGCCGCCGAAAATTACCTACAGTGGAAGACAATCCCCAAACCACCAAAATTGACACCATACACTCCCCAGATCCTCCTAAACCTTAATCCTATATAAATTTTCCAAAAATCACCACCAAACTCGGCCAATTTTAGATCTAAAATAGCCTGAAAAACCTAATTTTCGTGGTTTGATTCCTTCAAGGTTTCAAAGAACAATTCGACCCAAAATTTCTGTTAATCGTTTGTTCTCAACAAGAATATTTGGTTAATACTGTTTAACCGAAAAAATAGTTTTCAAGGTCAAAGCAATAATTTTATATGACGGGCCACAAGCAATCGATAAAATCCGAATGATATAAAATTTTGTTAATACAACATGGTACAGAAGTGGAAAATAAATTCAATGACAGATAATATAATAAAAATAAAGAAGAGAAAAAGGAATTCTTATTGAATGATCCTTGATAGGATAATAAGCCGAACAAAGCTTGAACGGCCGAACTTTGGCTAACTTGAGAGCAATATGCTTTAAATTACAATGTATAAAATTGTAGAGAAGAAAATTAAATTCCCCTGATGGTGGTAAAAGTATGTCTATTTATAGGGCTAAATATAAGTAACCATTCTCCTTGAATTATGGGTCCATTAGGAGCATTTACTCAATCCATCCATTACTTTTGGAAGTCTTGTAACAACTGTATAAATGCTGGAATTCCGTAACTGGTGAGTTAATTCCGTAATTGATGAATTAATTCCATAACTGATGAGTTAATTTCATAACTGATGAGTCAATCTCGTGTATGCTGAGTCAATCCCGTGCCTGTTGAGTCAATCTCGTGACTATTGAGTTAATCCCGTGTCTGTTGGTCAATCCCGTGTCTGTTGAGTCAATCTCGTACCTGTTGAGTCAATCTTGAATTGATTGCCTTGTTCTGACCGTTACAATCATTTATTGCATTTATTGTACGTTACATAATTGATTT
>MU778865.1:139733-151754 GCA_026770625.1 Nicotiana glauca
ATGAATACAAGGGTAATGCTTTTTCATGCGTAACTGTTTTCAGTTACAACAGTTTTTGAGTAAGTACAAAGATGTGCATTTTTACCCGTAACTAATATTCTTACTTTAACCTTTTTTGAAACATTCATTTATATTTACGAATATATTTTCAAAGTTTTTCGAGTCAGGCTTGTGTTTTTTGGCTTGTGACTTTGCTCTTAACTTTCGATTTATTGGGCAGACCTTAGGCTTGACTTGAATTTTGATTTTTCTAGTCTTCTTTACCTTCAATATATAGAGTCCCCCAAGTGTTAGAGCTTTGAAGTATGAAATCTCGAGCATTTGATTATTCCTTCCATGCGGTCCATTTCCTAAAAAGGAAAAACATACGGGACTCGGAGGTATATATTTAGATGATGACTGCTTAAGCCTTTTTTTTTATCAAAAGGGTTGTAACCTAGACCTGGAATAATACAGTGTTCCTCGTGACTTTCGGTTTTAATATCATCATTTGGTATTTTAGAGAATTTACCTGAGTACTAATTTTTCTTGAAACTCTAGAAAATTATTTGAGTGCTCATACTTGGTCTTTTAGACTTAAAATTTATATTTGGATGCATCGTTACATGTGCGATGTCTTAATATTGCACCTTTGGGTGTCTAACTTTTATATAAAAGAAGTCTCTTTTATATACTTTAAATGCTATGAATAGGACGTCTCCTTTTCATTCAGGCGTAAAATAGAATCGATTGATCCGAATAGACTTTTAGTCTGAGGGATTAGTAATCCTGGTAGGATTTAAAAAAGTATTGACCCCATTAAAATTTATGGGAGTATTGATCCCGGTAAGACATTGAGTTTGAGGGAGTATTGATCCCAAATAAATATATATCTTAGTAGATTTCTTCTGAAGAGACATTTAATCTGATTGGATTTGAACCAAAATTGGGGTATATGAATATACTTCCAAATAGAGAGGGAAAAATGTCCGAAATAATATTAGAGATTGTTGTTTATATATGCGGGAAAATCGATCCGAGTCATAATACAATTAGCCATTAAGTGTCACGAGCCGAATTTTCCACCATCGAGATCGTGATGGCGCCTACTCGTCGTAGCTAGGCAAGCCTATTCAATTACCTTTCCATAACTAAAAAATTATTTTAACAGTTTATAGCATCAACATAGTACATGAAATTTAATAAGAACAATAGTGGAAGTCTAATTTTTAAATAAGAATCAAAACACAGAACAGTCAATCATAGCCTCTACCCAAGATTTGGTGTCACAGTACTTACGAACTACTGAGAATATACAAAACACAATGGTCTGAAAGAAATATATAAGTTCTTTGTGTCGAAAACAATGAGGCAATATTCTAAAAGAGAACATAAAGAAGAGACGCAGGGCCTGCGGACGCCTGCAAGACTACCTCAGTCTCGTGAAAATGAAAACCTGCTCCCGAACTAATGCTACTGCTGCTCCTCAAAACCTGGACCTGTGCAAAAATGCACAGAAGTGTATCATCAGCACAACCGACCCCATGTGCTAGTAAGTGTCTAGCCTAACCCCGGCGAAGTAGTGACGAGGCTATAATGGATACCACATGAACCTGTGCAGTTATAAATATATTGAATACAAGGCAATTAACAACATGGGAGGGGAAACATGTTATGGGGAGATACAATATTAACAGCAATCCCAGGTAACAAAATTAAAGCAGCTTAGATTTACAATGAACAAGGAATAACCACTCAATACAAACACATGGTATCAATAACTGTTGCGGCATGCAACCCGCTCCATAATTACCATTGTTGCGGCGTGCAACCCGATCCACAAATACTACTGTTGCAGAATGTAACCCGACCCATGTCATTTATCATTTATCGATATTGCGGTCCACAACCCGATCCTCAATATCATTGTTGCGGCGCGCAACCCGCTCCTCAATGTCATTGTTGCGGCGTCCAACTCGCTCCTCAATATCATTTAGTAGTCTGGTTCCCCAAAACAACAGTCACAATTAAGGGACAAAAAAAAGCAAATATTTGACAAAAATCCCGGCAAGGGAAAGAATCCAACAAGTTCAACCAAACGTCCCGGCAAGGGAATAATCCACAACGCTTTCTTTTTCATACTTTTCTTATCTTATAATTCACTCTACCATTTTGAGCCAATGCTCCAAAGAATCCAATCATTTCATATACTTTCAATATTCGAATCACAATTTTAGCCAATGCTCCCAGGAATCAAATAATTATTTTACCGTTCACATGTTATACACAATATATAGAATTTCTCCAATAAACATGGAGTTCACAACCAAGTCATGGTAATCACATTATAAGGACTCACGGTCATGCTAGACACCGATGTATAGATACTCATCACCATGCCTATACATCGTACTCGATCACATAGCAATTAGCAACAAGACTCAACTCCTATTCCCTAAAGCTAGGGTTAAACCGAACACTTACCTCAAAGCCTTGAAATCCACTTAATCCTCAACTATCCCTTTACCTCGCGGTTCCACCTCCAATTCACTCTAATCTAATCACAAATTGTTCAATTACTTTAATAAATACTACATGAATCAATTTGAATGCATAAAAATGATTTTCCCAAGTTTTTCATAAAAATTCCAAAAACGCCGCCGGGCCAACGTGGTCGAAACCCGATGTTCGGACCAAAACGCGGTTACCCATTCCCCCACGAACTCAAATATGTAATTTGTTTTGAAATCGGACCTCAAATCGAGGTCCAACTCCCCAATTTATATAAAACCTAGGTTCTACCTAAAAACCCCAATTTCACCCATGAAAATCGTTGATTTCAAGTCGAAAACATGTTTAATGATGTTAAAGATTGAAAGAATCGAGTAAAAATAAACTTACAAGTTATTTGGGATGAAGTTTGGTCTTGAAAAATCACTTATGGTGTTAGGGTTTTGAAAGAATCGTGAAAAGTGATTAATATTCGACTAAGTATAAAATTTGCTGGGCCTCAGATGTGGGAAATGCGAACATTAGTTTGCATTTGCGAACAATGCAGGCCTGGGAATTGCGACTTCTTTGTTCGCATTTGCGAACTCAGGTCTGGAGGCCAGTTTTCGCATTTGCGGCCTTTCCATCGCATTTGCGATGGCCACCCTTCGCATTTGCGAGAAAATGGGTCGCATTTGCAACCCTATGCCCAGACCTCAGGCTTCGCTTTTGCGAACAATTGATCACATTTGCGATCTGGCCCAGCCTTCCCCCTTCTTTGTATTTGCGATGGGGAATTCGCAATTGCGACTCTCGCATTTGCCAGAATATTTTCGCAAATGCGAGAATACCGGACCTGACCTGCAATTTTTTCGAAGTTTAAAAATGCAACTCGACACCTATCCAAAATTCACCCGAGCCCTCAGGGCTCCAAACCAAACATGCACAAAACCTCAAAAACATCCTACGCACTTACTCGTGCGATCAAATCGCCAAAATAACATCATTTACATAGAATCAAGCCTCAAAACACATGATTTTTCCTTTAAACTTCATAAACTTTCAAACTTGGAACTTATAGTCCGAAAAACGTCAAACATGTCCGATTTTGACAAAACTTCACAGAAAGCACTTAAACAATATATAAGACTTGTATCGGGCGTCGGAACCAAAATACGAGCCCGATACCTCAGTCTTTTGATCAATTTTCATCTCCATTTTCCTTAATAATTTCGGAAAAACAATTTAAAAGAAAAATTCTTTCCTCGGGCTCTAGACCTCGGAATTCAACTCCGGGCACATGCCTGAGTCCCATATTTTTCTACGGACCTTCCGGGACCGTCCAATCTCGGGTCTGGGTCCGTTTACCAAAAATGTTGACCAAAGTCAACTTTAATCATCTGAATATCAAAATTCTTCAATTTTTTCACAGAATTCACATATTTCAACATAAAATCTTTCCGACTATGCGCTCGGACTGCGCACGCAAATCGAGGCAAGTAAATATGAGGTTTTCAAAGCCTCGGAAGCACGGAACGAATGAGGAAACAGGTGATGACCCTTTGGGTCATCACATCCTTCACCTCTTAAAACAATCATTCGTCCTCGAACGGACAAAAGGAAGAAGTACCTGAGTCAGGAAACAGATGTGGATAACGGCTCCGCATATCAGACTCGGACTCCCAGATCGAGGCCTCAAGGGGCTCACCTCTCCACTGAACACGAACAGAGGGAGAACTCCTAGATCTCAACTGACGAACCTGGAGGTTTAGAATAGCTACCGGCTCCTCCTCATAAGATAAATCCTTGTCCAACTGGACAGTGCTGATGTCTGACACATGGGTAGGATCGTCGTGATACCTCTGAAGCATAGACACATGAAAAACTGGATGCACAGCTGATAAGCTAGGTGGCAATGCAAGTCTATAAGCCACCTCTCCTACTCGATCAAGAATCTCAAATGGACCAATGTACCTAGGGCTGAGCTTGCCCTTCTTTTTGAACCTCATCACGCCCTTCATGGGCGATACCCGGAGCAATACCCGCTCACCAACAATAAAATCCACATCTCGAACCTTGTGGTCCGCATAACTCTTTTTCCGCGACTGAGCCGAACGAAGCCTGTACTGAATGATCTTGACCTTATCTAAGGCCTCCTAAAAGTCTGTACCCAATAACCGAGCCTCTCCCGGCTCAAACTATCCGACTGGAGACCGACATCGCCTACCATACAATGCCTCATACGGAGCAATCTGAATGCTGGACTGGTAGCTGTTGTTGTAGGCGAACTCTTCTAAAGGCAAAAACTGGTCCCACGAGCCTCCAAAATCAATGACACAAGCTCGAAGCATATCATCCAAAATCTGAATAGTCCTCTCAGACTGACCGTCCGTCTGAGGATGGAATGCTGTGCTCAACTGAACCTGGGTTCCCAACTCTTGCTGAACTGCTCTCTAGAAGCGTGAGGTAAACTGCGTATCCCAGTCCAAAATAATGGATACCGGCACACCATGAAGGCGGACAATCTCCTTGATATAAATCTCAGCTAACGTCTCGGATGAATAGGAGACTGCCACTGGAATGAAATGTGCTGACTTGGTCAGCCTATCCACAATGACCCAAATAGCATCAAACTTCTTCCGAGTCAGCAGAAGTCCAGTAATGAAATCCACGGTAATCCTCTCCCACTTCTACTCAGGGAGCTCAATCCTCTAAAATAACCCACCGGGCCTCTGATGCTCATATTTCACTTGCTGACAATTCAAACACCGAGCCACATACGCAATAATATCCTTCTTCATCCTACGCCACCAATAATGCTACCGCAAGTCCTGATAAATCTTCGCGGTGCCCGAGTGAATAGAATACCGAGAACTATGGGCCTCCGCTAAGATCAACTCTCGAATCCCATCAATACTGGGCACACAAACCCGCCCCTGCAATCTCAAAACTCCATCATCTAAGGTCACCTTCGTGGCACCTCCATGCTACACCGTGTCTCTCAGGACACACAAATGCGGATCATCAAACTGCCGATCACGGATACGCTCCAATAGAGAAGAACGGGCAACCATGCAAGCTAACACTTTACTAGGCTCAGAAATATCTAATCTCAACAATCGATTGGCCAAGGTCTGAACATCTAAAGAAAGCGGTCTCTAGCTGGCCGGAATATAAGCTAGACTACCCATGCTGGCGGATTTCCTACTCAATGTATCGGCCACCACATTGGCCTTACCCGGGTGGTATAAGATAGTAACATCATAATCTTTCAACAACTCTAACTACCTTCGCTGCCTCACATTCAACTGCTTCTGCTTGAACAGGTACTGAAGGCTCTTGTGATCCGTGTGCACCTCACATATCACACCATAGAGATAATGCCTCCAAATCTTCAAAGCACGAACAACAACTGCCAACTCTAGATCATGAACCGGATAATTCTTCTCGTAGATCTTCAATTGTCCAGAATGCAGTCGCAGATCTGCTATGCGGACCGCATTCCTACGGCATAGTGAAACAGTATATTTGTCAAAATCGATGTTGAAAATGTGGTCCATTATGTGGTCCAAAAGAGTTGAATTTAAGGCAACGACGGTGGTTAGAATTACTCAAGGACTATCACTTGGACATCCTATACCATCTAGGGAAGGAGAACGTGGTTGGCCGACGCTCTCAGTCGGAAATCCATGGGAAGTTTGGCTCATCTGGGAGTGGATCAGAGGCCCTTGGCTCGGGAGGTTTATCAATTAGCCAATTTAGGGGTTCGCATTTCGGCATCAGACGAAGGGAGTGTTATGGTGCATAATGGAGTAGAGTCGTCGCTTGTGACAGAAATCAAAGAGAAATAGTTTATTGATCTAACATTGGCTCAGATGAAGGAAGCAGTTCTGAATAACAAGACTTTGGCATTCTCATTCAGCAGCGAAGATGATGTTTTGCGGTGTCAAGATAGGTTATGTGTTCCGGATATGGATAAGATTCAGGAGAGGGTAATGGCAGAGGCTCATAATTCCAGGTATTCTGTGCATTCGGGTTCTATGAAAATGTGTCATGACCTCAAGGAAGTTTATTGGTGGAACGGTATGAAGGGGGTTGTGGCAAACTTTGTATCTAAGTGTCCGAATTGTCAGCAAGTGAAGGCCGAGCATCAACGGCCCGGTGGGCTAACTTAGCTTATAGAAATGCTAACGTGGAAATGGGAGATGATTTACATGGATTTCGTTGTGGGGTTACCTCGCACTCAACGCAAATTTGACTCAATTTGGGTAATAGTGGATCGACTCACCAAATCAGCCCACTTCTTGCCAGTCAAGTCCACCAACACTGCAGAGCAATATGCCAAGTTGTATATCAAGGAGATAGTAGGGCTCCATGGCACGCCACTTTCTATTATCTCGGATCGCGGGGCCCAGTTCTCGGCAAACTTTTGGAAGAAATTTCAGCAAGGTTTGGGTACTTAGGTGAATCTCAGCACAACTTTCCATCTGCAAACTGACGGTCAGGCCGAGCGGACTATTCAGACGCACGAAGATATGTTGCGAGCTTGTGCCTTGGATTTCAAGGGAAATTGGGATGAGCACTTGCCACTTATAGAATTTTCTTATAACAACAGCTTTCATGCTAGCATCCAAATGGCCCCATTTGAAGCATTATACGGGTGAAGGTGTAGGTCTCCGATTGGGTGGTTCGAAGTGGGTGAATCAGAACTGATAGGGCCAGACCTTGTGCACCAGGCTATGGATAAAGTTAAAACCATTCAGGGAAGGATGAATACAGCTCAGAGTCGCCAAAAGTCTTATGCGGATGTTCGTCGGAGGGAATTGGAATTCCAAGTTGGTTATTGGGTGTTCCTAAGGGTATCCCATATGAAGGGAATCATGCGGTTCGGGAAGAAAGGTAAGCTGAGTCCTAGATATGTCGGACCATACCGAATTGTTCAAAGGATAAGGAAGGTGGCCTATAGGCTGGAATTGCCTCCCGAGATGTCATTAGTGCACCCGGTGTTCCACGTGTCCATGTTGAAGAAAGTGGTTGGGGATGCATCCACCATCGTGCCAGTCGAAACTATCGAGGTTAATGAAGAGTTGTCATATAAAGATGTTCCGGTTGCCATTCTTGATAGACAAGACCGTAAGTTGAGAAATAAGGAAGTCGCTTCAGTCAAGGTTTTGTGGCGAAGTCAACAAGTTGAGGAAGCCACATGGTAAGCGGAGAAGGAAATGAAAGAGAAATATCCCCATCTGTTTGATCTAGCCTAGAAGAAATTAGGACACCTTTCTATCTCAAAAACCACTTTCATAATGTCCGGATTGGTTCCTTCCTAAATACTACTGAAGTTCCCTCTAGTTGTGCAAGACTTATAGGTGTTGTGGTTGTCTTAAGTCCTGTGAAACATCTCTTTGGTAAATGAAAATTTGACAACGACTCTTGAGTTAAGTAATCAATTAATAGTAAGTGTGGATTGGTAATAAGTTACTTGTATGCATATAACATGTGAAAGTGATGAAATTATGTGAAACCTAGTTGAATAACTATTTCATAAGCAAAATGCATCAAGTAATCAAATGTGTGCAATTGTTGTCATGCCCCAAAATTCGAGGAGCGCGACCGGCGCTCAACCGAGTAAACCTGACTGAGCAAGCCTGGCAGGTTGCATGCATACTACCCAACCCAACTGATAATTAAATAAGGGATGGACTTCATTAAAAATACTTAGTAAGTATTCTATTATCAATTCCATTTCATTTCTATTAGCCGCTTAAATCATAATTATCAAATATTACAAGTTTTGTAAATCATTGCCAAATATCAATATTTCGACCTTAATTTCCAATACCCAACACAACCCACAACCTGTCCACGAAGCCTCTAAGTATAACTGAAGAATAATACAGAAATGCCGGCAACAAGGCTCCGGCTATACCTTATACAAATACAGAAATAAAACTCCGGGAAGAACAACAGCATAAGCCACGCAAGGCCCCGAGGGGAAAGGGGCTCACCAATATAGCTGATAGAAAGCAGAGGAGGTGCTACTGCCGGTGGAGTGAAGTGCCTGCTATAGCTCCACTTACAGTCACAACACGAATATAGCGCCCCCGGCAAAAGGGACGTCAGTACATTTGAATTGTAATGGTATGTATAACAAACCTTACCCTGAGTAACCTCAAACCATACACAAGTATTGAACAATAGAACGAAGCAACAATTGAGTACACACAAGGAAGAAAATCATGGCAAACAAGTTAACAAACTCTCCTTTCCCCATCATCATTTCCACATTTTCAATTTCACAATGTTCTCATATTTCATTTCAATAGTGATATCGATCACTTTCCATCCTTATTACCTCGGCCACCCTTATCACCACAATCCTCACCTTATTACTTCGTGTTGCGGTGCGCAACCCGATCCCACCGTACATTTCACAGTTCACAAACAACACAACCACAATAATAATTCATATAGAACAACAACAATAATAATTCAAAAGGATAACCACAACAACAATTCACATAAGGTTTAGGTGACTATCCACAACATTTCCATCTTTTTCAACAGCCCGTTATACCATTTAGAGCACAACAATAGTTTTCCACGACTATCCACAAGGGATGTTATCACAGTTATTTCAATTTCACCAATTATGATTCCCCTCTATCATATGTTCCACAGTCCTTGCCGCATAACACATTCACAATCACAACTTAGTTTATTGCCATTTACTTGCACAATCATATCGGATGTCTTAACCAACAACGCACAAGGCACAATATGTACATGAATTCACAAATAGTTCACACAAGTAAACACATCCTGTTCACAAGAGATTAACTACACAACTAATTCATGGAGACATCACATACCAAGTATTTGAACACCAAACAAGGCGATTTTACAAAGGTTAAGGTTAGCCATACATACATGAAGCTAGATTACTTTCTAATTACTACTTCCAATTCACCAAAATAATCCAGCAACGTCAATATAGTACACGAGTCAACACACATAACTTAGAATTGAAGTTCACAATTGTTAGTCAAACTCATTTTGGTTATCAACCCATCTCTGCATACTTCTTTACTCCTACCCAATCCCTCCTTCTAGATTTTAGGTTTTAAAGAACATGCATGTGTATTTAAACTTCCATTTGCAAGGATACGTTCATGAGAATTCCCCCTTTTATTTAAAAGTTTAAAATCAATGAAAAAGGGTTGGGGATCCTACCTGCAAGAGTGGATATGAAGACAAGTAGTTGGAATTTTCCGGGCTTGGATGACTTTGAAAAAATCAGTTAAAGAGGATGAGACTCTCTCTCTCAAGAACCCTCCCTTCCTTCTCCCTAGTTCTACCCAGAAAATGTGTAAAAATGAAGTGTTGGGTCATTTTATTGAAGAAGAGATCGGGTTGAAAAATTAGAAAATCTAGAGCCGAGTCGAGTCTGCGGTCGCACTCTGCGATCGTAGAGTGGAAATGCGGTCCGCATAATGGACCGCAGAAGTGCTCCAAAAACCTGACTTCTCTGCCTGGGTTTGCGACAGAAATGCGGTCTGCATTTCAGTTCTGTGGTCGCATAATGCGCCGCAGAATTGACCTCCACAAATCCCTGATGAACTTATGCGATGATTTTGCGGTCCGCATATTGATTATGCGATCACATAGTGGTCTGCATTTTCAACTTCAATTTTGACAATTCTTCTGCTTCACTCTGCGGCAGGAATGCGGTCCGCATAGCTGATCTGCGACCGCATTCTGGACCGCATAAATGACAATTTTATGGAAACTTGATTCTTTTGATTTTTAAAACTTAGATCTCTACCAAGGGTTCGAACCGCCGTTCGCAAGCTCGCCGCGAAGAATTCTACACATTCCTAACACGGACCTTGGCACTATGAGCTACTAGCTTTTAAGCACAAAATTTTACGGGGCCTTACATCCTCCCCCACTTAAAATCATTCGTCCTCGAATGAGGATTTTTGAAAATCAGTTGGTTTGAAAAACATGATATGCAAACTCTCAAAATTTTCACTAACTCCCATATTTTTAGAAAAAATTTTGCTAGAGTTTCCTTTGTATTATGGACATATCTAGCTGTCAGAGAGCCCCAGAAACATATTTCTAAGAACCATTACACAACTCCTATCATCCCTACAACTGGTATACAATTCATTTCCTCAATACTTGCATATATTCAATCACTTGACACATTCTTGCACATAGATTGATTACTATAATGAATCCCCATATACTTTAACCTCTTCGATTCACCAGCCTCTTATATATACAGACTTCGCCAGCATACCTTCACATGAACAATTTCGGCCCCTAAACTTAGTTAACGAGGATAACAATTATATATTTCGCATAAGCTAACTATCACTATCTTCACCTTCACTAATTTCTACCAGAATGATACACAATTGATCTTCACTTACTTTCTTAGACATAGACAGGGGAATCCACAGAATATATGGCAACCACCATGGGAACACTTCATACTCCTAGTGCGGCCTACTGTAGGATAAACTTATGCCACCTTTATTACCAGCTCTCATACATATTCAGGGGAAAACATTGAGAATAGCCTGCTCACCCTCCAAACTCTAAATCTCTAGGCGAACACTCACACTAAACCCTTGATGATCTTCAACAATTTCCTCAGGATGTGCTATGATAAACCGACCATAAAATTACCTATCAAATATATATGTGATCATACTATGAAGCTTCATCTTTGACTCGTCTGAACTTACAGCACTCAATGGATCTCATGCAATGAGGAACAACAGGATTCAAGATCGGACTAGAGTTATTCAGGAATCCATTTAGGCACTGAGCAGAGCATTCCATGAGGTTACATACTAAGAGACACGAGGATTTTTACTAATGATGCTGATGCGGTCAATCATGGTGACGACATCAACTATTAGATAATTAAAGCATCGGGGTAACTCATACACTGGCAATAGGAACCATTAAGGAGGAATACTCGAGCACACGAACCACTTGTTTTCTAGAGTGTAGGGAAAATCCGTTTATCAAGAATAAGAATACTCTGGCACCTTCAACGTGATACGGGTTTCAAAGTACATGCTGTTGAATTACACTCTTAACATTACTTGACGCACGAAATCTATGCCACAAGCCCGTGAGGATGAAGGGAAGTTGAACGCTTACGAGATTATCATATTTCAGCTTAACCCCTTCCTGATATTTGATCACGTACGAGGGGACTAAAGATACGACCAAACTTGTCTTTCAAATCGATATGCTCGTGATATGTGCAAAAATCTGAGGGCATCTAGTCTTATCATTTCTCAAGTAGAACCACATAGCTCGGACATCTAGATGTTAGGATGAAATCATACACTGGTTAGAGGCGTGCTAATGGTTAACATGATGCTCCAAGAAGAAAGACAAATGACACTCCTACCCTCTCAAGGAGGTGTAATACCAAGGGTAGCAAACCTATCCCCACATGAAACTGACATAGTCAATTATTCTAGAAGTCGAGTGAGAAGAAAGCCATGTAACCCAACCAATCCGACC